>SJYX01013574.1:131965-148512 GCA_006410675.1 Oreotragus oreotragus | reverse complement strand
GGATGGCATCACGGACTCGATGGACGTGAGTCTGAGTGAACTCCAAGAGATGGTGATGAACAGGGAGGCCTGGCGTGCTGCAATTCATGGGGTGGCAAAGAGTTGGACACGACTGAGCAACTGAACTGAACTGAAAGTTAATGATTGTTATATATATATGTATATTAGTCTAATCTTGCCTTTCTCAGCAACATCACAACAAAATATTTTCTAGCCATTTGATTAAAACTATACCAATTAAAATAAACTATTATTCCCTTTTTAGGATATTTTGGATATTTTCAATATCAAAAAGCAAAGTTTAATGAATATCTTTGCACATAAATTTATTTTCTGAATTAAAAATTATTGACATATACACACTGCTATATTTAAAATAGATAACCAACCGACTCATTGGAAAAGACTGATGCTGGGAAAGATTGAGGGCAAGAGGAGAAGAGGGTGACTGAGGATGAGATGACTGGATGGCATCACTGACTCAATGGACATGCGTTTGAGCAAAGTTCAGGAGACAGTGAAGGACAGGGAAGCTTGGCATGCTGCAGTTCATCGGTTCAAAAAGAGTAGGACACGACTTAGTGACTGAACAACAATAAGCCAACACGGATCTACTATATATTAATAGCACAAGGAACTCTGCTCAATAGTCCACATACCCTAAATGGGAAATTAACTTGAAAAAGAATAGATAAGTGTATATGTATAACTGAATCACTTTTCTGTACACCCAAAAGTAACATAACCACCTGAAACTAACATACCATTGGTAATCAACTATGCTTGAATACACAATAAAAATTAAAAAGAGAGAGAGACTATGGAAGAATAGAAAAAAACCATTTTCTTAGGTGATATTCTAGACTTAGAATGTAATAAAACTTAAAATGTATTTTAAGATGTTTTAGAGCCTCAACATTAGATTATGTACATTGTATCTTTATTCAAACAGTAGCTGCCAAACTGTATAACTTCAGATGTAGGAGATATGCTTTCTCAAGCATGAAGTCATTGCACTTTTGTAATAGTTCTTATGAATAAAGTATAATATTCTAACTATACCTTCAATATGTACCTTTAAGATATATGTTGAATATAACTATGCCGAGATCTGTCTAGTCAAAGCTATAATTTTTCCAGTAGTCATGTATGGATGTGAGAGTTCGACTACAAAGAAAGCTGAGCTCAGAAGTATTGATGTTTTTGAACTGTGGTGTTGGAGAAAACTCTTGAGAGTCCCTTGGACTGCAAGGAGATCAAACCAGTCCATCCTGAAGGAAATCAATCCTGAATATTCATTGGAAGGACTGATGCTGAAGCTGAAACTCCAATACTTTGGGCACCTGATGTGAAGAACTGACTCATTTGAAAAGACCCTGATGCTGAGAAAGATTGAAGGTGGGAGGAGAAGGGGACAACAGAGGATGAGATAGCTGGATGGCATCACTGACTCGATGGGCATGAGTTTGAGCAAGCCTCAGGAATTGGTGACGGACAGGGAGGTCTGGTATGCTTCAGTCCATTGAGTTGCAAAGAGTTGGACACGACATGGGCTTCCCCAGTGGCTCAGATGGTAAAGAATCTGCCTGCGGTGTGGGAGATCTGGGTTCTATCTCTGGGTTTGAATAATCTCCTGGAGGAGGAAATGGCAACCCACTCCAGTATTCTTGCCTGGAGAATCCCCATGGACAGAAGGAGCCTGGAAGGCTACAGTCCATGGGGGCACAAATAACTGGACACAACTGAGTAAGCATAGTAAATATCATATATATTTATACATTGATATATATATACACACACATATATATTTAAAGTAACACAAATATATTAATGCTTTCAAGAGAAAAAGAGAAAATTATTATTAAACTATTGTAATAAAATCTTTGTATTTTGAAATGCCAATGTAGCATTCCAGGGACATGCTGAAGTAATCACACAATTGTTCACACATGGCCAGAAATCAGAGATGAATAAAACAGTACAGCCCTTATGATGTTCAAAGTTTAGAAAGGGAGAAGTACAGATAAACTGAGTATTGTATGAAGACCCACAAAACCTGGAGCACTGGGGTAGTGCGTCTGTACAGTCACATTCAGGGAAGCACTGGTAAATAGCTGTGTAAGTTAAAAGTTTCATTTTTTCACTCCTGTCTCCTGAAGAGCCCAGGATGACACATCTCAAATAGCCCATTCACTCATTCACAACTCATCTAGAATCTCTCATACCTCACATCCACCATTCTTGCCATCTCAAGTTCTCTCTTTCTCAATTTCTTCCTCTGCTTCCAGTATGTTATTGCACTGGTCGTTTAGCCTCTGAAATCACTTTTGCCTCCAATTCAGTTCAGTTCAGTTCAGTTGCTCAGTCATATCCGACTCTTTGCGACCCCATGAATCACAGCGTGCCAGGCCTCCTTGTCCATCACCAACTCCCAGAGTTCACTCAGACTCGCGTCCATCCAGTCACTGATGCCATCCAGCCATCTCATCCGCAGTCGTCCCCTTCTCCTCCTGCCCCCAATTCCTCAAAGCATCAGAGTCTTTTCCAATGAGTCAACTCTTCTCATGAGGTGGCCAAAGTACTGGAGTTTCAGCTTTAGCATCATTCCTTCCAAAGAAATCCCAGGGTTGATCTCCTTCAGAATGGACTGGTTGGATCTCCTTGCAGTCCAAGGGACTCTCAAGAGTCTTCTCCAACAACACAGTTCAAAAGCATCGATTCTTCGGCGCTCAGCTTTCTTCACAGTCCAACTTTCACATCCATACATGACCACAGGAAAAACCATAGCCTTGACTAGGCGGACCTTAGTCGGCAAAGTAATGTCTCTGCTTTTGAATATACTATCCAGGTTGGTCATAACTTTTCTTCCAAGGAGTAAGCGTCTTTTAATTTCATGGCTGCAGTCACCATCTGCAGTGATTTTGGAGCCCAAAAAAATAAAGTCTGACACTGTTTCCACTGTTTCCCCATCTATTTCCCATGAAGTGATGGGACCGGATGCCATGATCTTCGTTTTCTGAATGTTGAGCTTTAAGCCAACTTTTTCGCTCTCCTCCTTCACTTTCATCAAGAGGCTTTTTAGCTCCTCCTCACTTTCTGCCATAAGGGTGGTGTCATCAGCATATCTGAGGTTATTGATATTTCTCCCGGCAATCTTGATTCCAGCTTGTGTTTCTTCCAGTCCAGCGTTTCTCATGATGTACTCTGCATATAAGTTAAATAAGCAGGGAGACAATATACAGCCTTGACGTACTCCTTTTCCTATTTGGAACCAGTCTGTTGTTCCATGTCCAGTTCTAACTGTTGCTTCCTGACCTGCATACAGATTTCTCAAGAGGCAGGTTAGGTGGTCTGGTATTCCCATCTCTTTCAGAATTTTCCACAGTTTATTGTGATCCACACAGTCAAAGGCTTTGGCATAGTCAATAAAGCAGAAATAGATGTTTTTCTGGAACTCTCTTGCTTTTTCCATGATCCAGCGGATGTTGGCAATTTGATCTCTGGTTCCTCTGCCTGTTCTAAAACCAGCTTGAACATCAGGGAGTTCACGGTTCACATATTGCTGAAGCCTGGCTTGGAGAATTTTGAGCATTACTTTACTAGCGTGTGAGATGAGTGCAATTGTGCGGTAGTTTGAGCATTCTTTGGCATTGCCTTTCTTTGGAATTGGAATGAAAACTGACCTTTTCCAGTCCTGTGGCCACTGCTGAGTTTTCCAAATTTGCTGGCATATTGAGTGCAGCACTTTCACAGCATCATCTTCCAGGATTTGAAACAGCTCAACGGGAATTCCATCACCTCCACTAGCTTTGTTCTTAGTGATGCTTTCTAAGGCCCACTTGACTTCACATTCCAAGATGTCTGGCTCTAGATTAGTGATCACATCCTCATGATTATCTGGGTCGTGAAGATCTTTTCTGTACAGTTCTTCTGTGTATTCTTGCCACCTCTTCTTAATATCTTCTGCTTCTGTTAGGTCCATACCATTTCTATCCTTTATCGAGCCCATCTTTGCATGAAATGTTCCCTTGGTATCTCCAATTCTCTTGAAGAGATCTCTAGTCTTTCCCATTCTGTTGTTTTCCTCTATCTCTTTGCATTGATTGCTGAAGAAGGCTTTCTTATCTCTTCTTGCTATTCTTTGGAACTCTGCATTCAGATGCTTATATCTTTTCTTTTCTCCTTTGCTTTTCGCCTCTCTTCTTTTCAGTGCTATTTGTAAGGCTTCTCCAGACAGCCATTTTGCTTTTTTGCATTTCTTTTCCATGGGGATGGTCTTGATCCCTGTCTCCTGTACAATGTCACGAACCTCATTCCATAGTTCATCAGGAACTCTGTCTATCAGATCTAGGCCCTTAAATCTATTTCTCACTTCCACTGTATAATCATAAGGGATTTGATTTAGGTCATACCTGAATGGTCTAGCGGTTTTCCCTACTTTCTTCAATTTAAGTCTGAATTTGGAAATAAGGAGTTCATGATCTGAGCCACAGTCAGCTCCTGGTCTTGTTTTTGTTGACTGTATAGAGCTTCTCCATCTTTGGCTGCAAAGAATATAATCAATCTGATTTCGGTGTTGACCATCTGGTGATGTCCATGTGTAGAGTCTTCTCTTGTGTTGCTGGAAGAGGGTGTTTGCTATGACCAGTGCATTTTCTTGGCAAAACTCTATTAGTCTTTGCCCTGCTTCATTCCGCATTCCAAGGCCAAATTTGCCTGTTACTCCAGGTGTTTCTTGACTTCCTACTTTAGCATTCCAGTCCCCTATAATGAAAAGGACATCTTTTTTGGGTGTTAGTTCTAAAAGGTCTTGTAGGTCTTCATAAAACCGTTCAACTTCAGCTTCTTCAGCATTACTGGTTGGGGCATAGACTTGGATAACTGTGATATTGAATGGTTTGCCTTGGAAACGAACAGAGATCATTCTGTCGTTTTTGAGATTGCATCCAAGTACTGCATTTCGGACTCTTTTGTTGACCATGATGGCTACTCCATTTCTTCTGAGGGATTCCTGCCCGCAGTAGTAGATATAATGGTCATCTGAGTTAAATTCACCCATTCCAGTCCATTTTAGTTCGCTGATTCCTAGAATGTCGACGTTCACCCTTGCCATCTCTTGTTTGACCACTTCCAATTTGCCTTGATTCATGGACCTGACATTCCAGGTTCCTATGCAATATTGCTCTTTACAGCATCGGACCTTGCTTCTATCACCAGTCACATCCACAGCTGGGTATTGTTTTTGCTTTGGCTCCATCCCTTCATTCTTTCTAGAGTTATTTCTCCACTGATCTCCAGTAGCATATTGGGCACTTACTGACCTGGGGAGTTCCTCTTTCAGTATCCTATCATTTTGCCTTTTCATACTGTTCATGGGGTTCTCAAGGCAAGGATACTGAAGTGGTTTGCCATTCCCTTCTCCAGTGGACCGCATTCTGTCAGACCTCTCCACCATGACCCGCCCGTCTTGGGTTACCCCACAGGCATGGCTTGGTTTCATTGAGTTAGACAAGGCTGTGGTCCTAGTGTGATTAGATTGACTAGTTTTCTGTGATTATGGTTTCAGTGTGTCTGCCCTCTGATGCCCTCTTGCAACACCTACCACCTTACTTGGGTTTCCCTTACCTTGGGTGTGGGTCATCTCTTCATGGCTGTTCCAGCAAAGCACAGCCACTGCTCCTTACCTTGGATGAGAGGTGTCTCCTCACTGCCACCTTCCTGACCTTCAACGTGGGATGGCTCATCTAGGCCCTCCTGCGCCCGGGCAGCCACCGCTCCTTGGACGTGGGGTTTGCCTCCACTCTTTCCTAATATCCTGTTTCTTCATTTACAAAATATCTAAAAATTATTTCATTCCTATGGAGGAAAGGGAAGGACTAAGTTAGACCAGGACACTGAAATATTTCTATGATAATGAATCTAGTCCTATCATGTTTTCCCCACTTTTATTCTAAAATGTACTCAAAGAGATGCCTGACATTTAATTGCACCACTAAAAAAGCACAAAACCCTTTCTTCTAGAGTAAATGTAACTTCATATGGCCATTTCTAGAGGTGCTGCCAAGCTCAGCGTATTAATGGAAGTCAAAATCCTTTTTGGGAAATTTGACAGGGGGTGTGGATGGGAGGGTAGGGGGTGTGTGAGTATCAGGGTTTCGGTACTGGAGGTCCCAGAACGGTTCCTATCACTACAGGCCCTTCTTAGTGAAAACCAAACATAAACAGCTTTTATTGTTGTGGGTTTGGGATTTGCTATATCCCCAGCTCTGAGAGCAGACCTGTTACCTAAGCCAAATGGCTTCCTGGGAAGCAAACAAGCAGGCAAGGCTGCAAATGACTATCTCTAAGGAGAACCACTAGGGAACCCTCTAGTGGAACTACTTTTCTAGCTTTTGACCACCCATAGGTACCTCCCACGGAGAAGGCAATGGCACCCCACTCCAGTACTCTTGCCTGGAAAATCCCATGTTCGGAGGGGCCTGATAGGCTACAGTCCATGTGGTCGCTAAGAGTTGGACACAACTGAGCGACTTCACTTTCACTTTTCACTTTCATGAATTAGAGAAGGAACTGGCAACCCAGTCCAATGTTCTTGCCTGGAGAATCCCAGGGATAGGGGAGCCTGGTGGGCTGCCATCAATGGGTCGCACAGAGTTGGACACGACTGAAGCGACTTAGCAGCAGTAGCAGCAGGTACCTCCCATAACAGAAGTACAAGCTTATGTACCAGAACTGACCTATCCAAGCATCCTACATCAGCATTTTCCTTCAACGTTGACTAGAATTCACTGGTGTGACAAAACTGTACATAATATAAAAATCCTGGATTTCTGTTTCTCATGCTTCTGCTACTATAAGAGTTTATCTCCTAAGACTACACACTGGTTACATTCTAGATGCTTAGACTTTGCTCATATTTAAAAAAAAAAAAAAAGGGAGAATTTTAAGAGCAGACTTAAGAGGGTACTGAAGAGAGACACCAGAGTGTGAAATATTTTAGAGCAATCTGTGAAAAGTGATAAAGAAATACAGTAATAATAAAATAGAAATTGGCAGCTAAATGGTAAGCTTAATAGATTTTGACCATATAAGGAGACATTAAGTGGCTTGCCACAGAACTCAGTAAAGAATAAGTGAATCTCCTGTAACAGCTTAAAAAAAAATAAACAAAAAGCTCTTCTTTTGGTGGTGTGTGAGTAAAATAGCCAAATCTTCTGTGAATGATTTGATAGTGTTTTGGAGAAGGTTAAAAAAAAAAAAGAAGAAGATACATCCTGAAGCCTCATTTAGCCTCATGATTTTATGTAAAAATTCGTCTTTCTTTATTTATTAGCATGCCTGAATAACTTTCTAGGAGCAGATGTTGATTTGTCAAGACTTTTGTAAAGTCTCAAAATAATTTGCAAATTTGATTCCATTTGCATTTGTTACCAACAAGTTTTCCATATTTATTTTTAAGGCACAAATTTCTGACAAAAAGTTTGTTACAAAAGAAATGATAGTCTTGAGTGCAGATAATAATGTTTGTTTGTCCTTCTGTATCATGCCTTTAGGAATTTACAACATTTTAATATGTTAGTTATCAGAACCCCACCACACATACAACAAAGAAAATATGGGAAACTCCATTCATTGAAAACCATCCAAACCATTATGAATCAGTTACTCCAACACCAAGATTTGACACCCAGTGGGTGTTCACAAAACATTTGTTGACTTTAAATGAATTGACTCAACAAATTTGAATCGAGGCTACTGTGGTTGTTCATTTCTCTTCACAATCTGCATTTTACAAAGAAAATGACAAATTCACTAAGAAAAGTCATTGTCCCAGAATCCACAAATTCTAGCTCACACAGGCATGATTATATAAGATGGCTTTTCCTGTATATTGAAATTTTATATGACATCCTTTAGAAAGGGATTCTATATATGTAAGGTATTTCATCCAGGATTCAGCAAATACTGTGATTGTTTCATCCTCTTCCTATTTTCTTTCTCTCTACTCTGTCTATGAATAATGGGGATTACTGTAATTTTAAAATAATATTTTAATCAGATATTACTGTAATTTTTTATAATATTCAAATCAGATATAGTAGTCAAAGTTTTTAAGTTGGAAATAAAGGCCAACATCAGAAAAAAAAAAAATTACCATTAAAATGTGCTTGCATGTGTGTGTTAGTCACTCAGCTGTGTCCGAATATTTGTGACCCCATGGACTGCCAGTTTCCTCTGTCTATGAGATTCTCCAGGCAAGAATACTGGAGAGGGTTGCCATTTCCTTCTCCAGGGGATCTTCCTGACCTAGGGATTGAACTCAGGTCTTCCACATTTTAGGCAGATTCTTTACTGTTTGAGCTACCTAGGAAGCCCAAAATGTACGTAGAGAAATAAATAAATAAATAAATAAAAATTTTATTTATTTATTGTTAGTTGCTTTATGTATGCTAGTAATTGCGGGGGGGGGGGGGGAAGCAATGTGATTTTGTTGTTCATGACCAGATTCTTTTAATCATTAGTATCAGTCTTGTTTTTGGGATCAATGGATGCATTGAGCTATTGTTTTCACTCAGGTTTTCACTCATGCAAATGATTTAGCATGAATTTCTATGGAAACCTTAANCTGCATTCAGACTGTCTCTTATACACATCTGGGGGGGGGAAGCAATGTGATTTTGTTGTTCATGACCAGATTCTTTTAATCATTAGTATCAGTCTTGTTTTTGGGATCAATGGATGCATTGAGCTATTGTTTTCACTCAGGTTTTCACTCATGCAAATGATTTAGCATGAATTTCTATGGAAACCTTAAGCAAAATCATCAAGATAAACATATTCTTTGCAACCTGACCAATATGTTTTGCAACATTTTTAAAATATGAGAAATGCTCTCTTTTTTTCATAAGAGGAAACATACCTAAGAGAGGCATATCCAATTTTTTAAAATGTTCTTCCGTTTTTGTAACTAGCTAATCCTACTAAGGGAAGGGCAGATAGAACTTGAGAACTTATTAAAAAGTAAGTTTAAAAAGGTTTGTTAAATTCAATTTAACTGCTGGTGTCAGAGAATTATATAAGCCCTGTAAGTTATCAAGTACTTCTTTACATGAAAAAAGTGTTGTTTTTTGTTAGAATTTTTCTTGTTACCAAAAGGAAAATTTTAGCAAACGACTTTGCACATACACTCTTCATTATTTTTTTTAATTTATTTATTATGGATTCTACAAATGGAATTGCTCCCTGTGTTGATTCATATACCAACTTTCCTTCCAGTGTAGCAAGATGATTCAGCTTGAACTTCTACATGAAATGTTCTGTTCATTTCTCAAAAGCATGCAAATACTGAATAGCATTGTCTAATTATTTGACTAAGTAAAAAGTGAAAAGTATTTTATTAGCTACTAATGCACTTCTTCAAGAAAAAAATTCTCACATAACACTATAAAAATACTGTTTTTCTCTTATAAATAAAGACACTGAGCCTGAAACTTAAAATGCCATATTTCTATCTTACCATGGGTCACAAAGCTAGAACCCAAGTCCTTCTCACTTAAACCTAGTGCTCTCAACAATATATTATTCAACCTTTCCTACTGAAAAGAAACATTTCAAAATTTCATGTCCTGGCTACTGGTATGCTATAAAATCCATTCACTAGCTATATTTTTATACTTATTATATTTTCCTTTGGACTATCCTCTTTTTATGACTATTTTTAAGAAACTTGTAAATATAAAGCAGCAACTTTGTTTTACTATATTTTGATTTGCTTTTGAATCTTATTCAACTTTGTATAATAACTCAGTATATTTATAGAATTCTACAAAGTTTCCATAGGCTGGAAATCAATAGTTTTGACTTGAAAATTTGTGACTTCCGAATAAGTAAAATGATACTTGAGTTGACACAGTTTACAAAATGAATCTTTAAAGGCTCTCTCCCAACTGCTGCTGCTGCTGCTGCTAAGTCACTTCAGTCGTGTCCGACTCTGTGTGACCCCATAGACGGCAGCCCACCAGGCTCCCCCATCCCTGGGATTCTCCAGGCAAGAATACTGGAGTGGGTTCTCTCCCAACTAGGTCCTGTTTATTAGAATATTCCAAATTACAATTCATACATCAAACATCTTGCTTAATTTCTCTTCCACAATTTTCCTTCTATGAATAATAGAGTTCCTTACTGTCTTCCTAAATCTTTCCAGATAAGACATACTTTTTTTGTTTTGTTTAAAGTGCTTTCATACCCATACACATACACACATTTTATGAGTAACATTTCATTTTGAAAAAAAAAAATTTCAAGGCATTCGTCTTTAGATTTAAGAAAAGTGATCTTTAAACACTTTTGAATATGACTGAATATTAGGTAATTGATATATATATTGAATACATAAAGAGATCTGCATCATTACCAGATTAAGAGTTGCTTTGATGAAATGGTCCAAATGAAGTGAAAATGAAGGAAATTAAGGGTCTTAAAAGCAATTTCTAAGTAGAATTGTTTTCTCTCTATTGAATATCACCTTAAATTTATTGGAAAGCTTCCTGAAGTTGTTCAGCAGGCGTCTTATAAAATGTATCTTTAACCCCATTTTCCCTTCTTTTCTCTCATCTAAAAACAGCTTGAGGATACTTGCCCGGTTGGCTATCATCTTGAGAGGGCCTTTTAGTAAACATGTTCTGAGCAGGAACTCCTTGGCTCTGTAGGAGACAGCTGGCTCTTATTAACAAACTTTGCATTACAAATAGAGGCAGGCACATCACACATGGGGGCTTATGCATCTATTTTTCTGCATTCCAGGCAGGTGTTCTTCCCACAGAGGCCAACTCTCAGGCACACTTATTTTAACTATAGATGAATTAAAGGGAACACGTGCTTTTCCTTTATAGAGTAGTAAGTGGCCTAGAAGCAGTTACTCAACTTCAACCACAAATGTGAAACAACAGTTTCCCAGAGTAGAAATAACCACAGGACCAAATACTCCTGAGAAAGAAATAACAAATAGCTACTAAACTTTATGAAAAGATGCATAGTATCATTGATAATAAAAGAAACACAATTTTGTATTTTTTGTAAAGCTTACTGGTAAAGGTGTGTATGGATAAAAATGCACTTTGATGCAAAACTTCATGTTTATATATACCTACATACATATATATGCAATAAGCATATAATAAACACACAATACATGATATATATGTGTGTGTATAAAATTTATTTGTAAAAACATATACATACCTATATAACATATCTATATGCATATATAAAATTTGTCATTAAAATTTATATTTCTCCATTTTTACCCTTGTCTACAATCTTTCAAGAAACAAAAGCTGTTTTTCTTCTATTGGTTTTATTATGTACAGTTGACCTTTGAACCGTATAGGTTTGAACTGTGTGGGTCCATCTACACATGGGTTTTTTCCATAAATACAGTAGCACTACACTACCCACTATTGGTTGAGTCCTCAGATGTGGAACCACAGATATAGAGGAATCTTGAAGATGGAGGGCAGACTATAATGTCATGCATGGATTCCCCTGCTTGAGGTTGGTTATTTGTGGGCCCCACCATGTAATTAAGGCACAGCAGTACAGCAGTACATATATATCTGTATATCCTTGAGTCCAGATAGTCTATTTATCCTACAAAATTATCCTATGAAAATGACTGGACAAATACATAAAAATATATGTACAGAAATGTGTATTGGAACATCTATTTTAATAGTACAAGTAGCTTACATGTTAATCCACAGGGGATTAATTAAATAACTAAGGTGCATTTATTCATTGGGCTGCCAGGTAACTGTAAAAGAGGATAAGTATGTGTGTGTGTGTGTGTGTCCGACTCTTTGTGACCTCACGGACTATAGCCCACCAGTCTCCCCTGTCCATGGGATGTCCCAGGCAAGAATACTGGAGTGGGTTGCCATTTCCTTCTCCAGGAGATCTTCCCAACCCAGGGATCAGTCCCATGTCTTCTGGATTTCCTATATTGGCAGGTGGATTTTTTGCTGCTGTGCCACCTGAGTCCCCTGTTATTCCACTTAGTGATATAATCTTTGACAATTCACTTAACCTCTTTGCACATCATTTCTCTCAACTTTAAATGAGGATAATAATTGTATCTAACATACTGACTATTACAAAGATAAAATGAGTTAATGTCAAGTGCTAACAAAGACACCTGGCACATAGCTATTATACATGTTGGATTTTTGTCACCCACAGTACATTTTGAAATGGGCTTCCCAAGTGCCGTTAGTGGTAAAGAACCTGCTTGCCAATGCAGGGGACATAAGAGATGTGGGTTCAGTCCCTGGGTTGGGAAGATGCCCTGGAGGAGGACACGACAACCCACTCCAGTATTCTTGCTTGGAGAATCCCATAGACAGAGGAGCCTGGAGGGCTACAGTCCACAGAGTCGCAAAGAGTCAAACATGACTGAAGCAACTTAGCATGGAGGCACACACACGTTGAAATAGAACNACGACAACCCACTCCAGTATTCTTGCTTGGAGAATCCCATAGACAGAGGAGCCTGGAGGGCTACAGTCCACAGAGTCGCAAAGAGTCAAACATGACTGAAGCAACTTAGCATGGAGGCACACACACGTTGAAATAGAACTGCATTGCATAATCATGTGACTAAATCGGATTATAGGATAGTCTGTAATATGTGTATATATGTATTTATAATTATATGCATATTTAATGTATGTTTTATATATACACATATATGTCTATGTATCTCAATATTTGATCATGTACATAAACTATGTACAACTGAGCAGTGATGATCTCTAGGGTGATTTAAGGAACAACTTCATTTTATTCTTTACAGATGTCTTTAGGCATTTCTGTATATGTTATAGGGCTTCCCAGGTGGCTCAGTGTTAAAGAATCCTCCTGCCAATGCAGGAGATGCAGGTTCAGTCCCTGGGTTGAGAAGATCCCATGGAGATGGAAATGGCAATCCACTCCAAAATTCTTGCCCAGGAAATCTCATGGATAGAGGAGCCTGGAGGGCTACAGTCCATGGGGTCGCAAAAGAGTCAAACACAACTTAGCGACTAAAAAACAACAAAAGCAATATATATTTAATAATACCCATGCATTACTTTAAAAAATAGAACAAGACTACTTTGATTATAAGANCATGGATAGAGGAGCCTGGAGGGCTACAGTCCATGGGGTCGCAAAAGAGTCAAACACAACTTAGCGACTAAAAAACAACAAAAGCAATATATATTTAATAATACCCATGCATTACTTTAAAAAATAGAACAAGACTACTTTGATTATAAGAATGATCTGAAAAGCAAAAACACTTGCAAACAAAGGAGAAAATTTACATATGCAGATTTGGCCCAATAATTACTAGTAATTTAACAGAAAATAATTGGGATCAGATACTATTCTATAGATGCAAGTATTAAAATCAGATGCAAAATCTTTTGATTTTTGTATACTTTATCAATTTCCATCACATCTTCTTAAGAGAGGTCAGAGTTAAATATTTCTATGCACACTAGTTTCCTGCAGCTACACTTACTTCTGAACAATTATTGTGGTTTTTCTGTGGCATTTTTTCTTAAAATTTCATTCTTTACATTTGTTTGTCTTGCTTTATTATAAGGTTTTAATACTTGAAAACTTATTTTTTAACTATGCCGACATTCTCAGTATTTAAATTACAACTTAGCATGCATGCATACACAATTTGAAATAGAACTGCATTGCATAATTACGTGAATAAGTCAGATTACATGATAGTCTGTAATATGTGTATATATGTATTTATACCTATATCCTTGAGTTGATTACATTAATAACATTCATCCCCAGCACCTAACCATCCCTTACAGACTTTCTGTTGTCAGAAAGGTAACTATCGCACTGTGGACTCCTGGGAACTAAATGTATTTACCAGCTGCTGCCCATACTATTCTGGTATTGCTGTAAACTACTTTACTGAAGACAAAGGATAAAATAGGAGAAGTGGGGAGAAATTTAAAGAAACATTCCAGTTCGTGTAAAAAAATAAATAAATACAAAAAAAAAAAATTAAATAAATAAATAAATACAAAAAAAAAAAAAAAAGAAATGAATCACAGTTGATCAAAACTCTAAAAACAGGAGTTAACTCTCAGTGACTGTGAAAGATATAAGAGCATTTCTATTTCACATTAGAAGGACTAGTCATTTCCTTGTGCTTTAAAAGCTATATACCTTGAAAGCTTTTAAAGCTATAGTTATATATCCACAATCTTGTTTCCTGTTGACATCTGAAAGTTTGCCAGACTGATCCAGTTGTACATCTTGATGATAGGCCATTTAAGTGTTTTTATTTCCTACTCTTTTCTGATGTTTCTGATTTATTATGGTTATTAATTTCTAGTTAACATTATCATTGCAGAAACACTATTCTGTATTATTAGTTCAGTCCTCTGAAATTTCCTGAGGCTTGTTTTATGAACCCAGCATATTGTCCTTCTTGGTGAATGCTGTATGTCTGTTTACAAAAAGAGTATATATCTGTAACCGTTTGGTATAATTCCACAAATATCAATCAGAACAACTAAGTTGATAATTCTTTTCATGTCTTCCATCATAATACTGATTTTTTGTCTACTTGTCCTTTCAACTACTGAGAAAAGTTTCTTAAAATATCCAACCATGTGTGAATTTTGTCTATTTGTTCCTTTAGTGTTTAGCTTGTGTTTCACATACNCACAAATATCAATCAGAACAACTAAGTTGATAATTCTTTTCATGTCTTCCATCATAATACTGATTTTTTGTCTACTTGTCCTTTCAACTACTGAGAAAAGTTTCTTAAAATATCCAACCATGTGTGAATTTTGTCTATTTGTTCCTTTAGTGTTTAGCTTGTGTTTCACATACTTGAAAGTTTTGTCTTTACGTAATTATAAATTTAAGTTTGCTAGGTCTTCTTAAAACTCAACATTCAGAAAACTAAGGGCATCTGGTCCCATCACTTCATGGCTAATAGATGGGGAAAATGTAGAAATAGTGTCAGATTTCATTTTCTTGGGCTACAAAGTCAATGCGGCTGGTGACTGCAGCCATGAAATTAAACAATTGCTCCTTGGAAAAGTAGCTATGACAAACCTAGACCTGTCTCTTATACACATCTAGATGTGTATAAGAGACAGATTGATATATATATTGAATACATAAAGAGATCTGCATCATTACCAGATTAAGAGTTGCTTTGATGAAATGGTCCAAATGAAGTGAAAATGAAGGAAATTAAGGGTCTTAAAAGCAATTTCTAAGTAGAATTGTTTTCTCTCTATTGAATATCACCTTAAATTTATTGGAAAGCTTCCTGAAGTTGTTCAGCAGGCGTCTTATAAAATGTACCTTTAACCCCATTTTCCCTTCTTTTCTCTCATCTAAAAACAGCTTGAGGATACTTGCCCGGTTGGCTATCATCTTGAGAGGGCCTTTTAGTAAACATGTTCTGAGCAGGAACTCCTTGGCTCTGTAGGAGACAACAAAGGGATGGTGCTGAAGCTGAAGGTCTGATACTTTGGCCACCTGATATGAAGAGATGACTCAGTGGAAAAGACCTTGGTGCTGGGAAGGATTGAGGGCAGGAGGAGAAGTGGACAACAGAGGATGAGATGGTTGGATGGCATCACTAACTCAACGGACATGAGTTTGAACAAACTCAGGGAGATAGTGATAGTGAAGGACAGAGAAGCCTGGTGCGCTACAGCTCATGTGGTCACAAAGAGTTGGACACGACTTAGCGACTGAACATCAACAACAAAGTTCTTTTTAATCAGGTCCCTCTTTTATCATTAGGAGACGTCTTTAGTTATAGTGAAAATCACCATCTTGTTAATACAGCCATGGCAGTTTTCTTGTGCTTAGTGTTGGCATGCCGTTATCTTTTCATGCTTTTATTTGTTAATATATAAACTGTGTTTCTTGGAGCAGCATATAATGGAATCCATTTTAAAAAATCTAGTTTAATGCTTTGTGCCTTTTGTGTGGAGTGATTAGCTCCTTTTAACTTAATATATCATGGTTGAGGTTGTCTATCATCTTCATATTTGTTCCTATTCTCTGGTGGCTCAGATGGTAAAGAATCTGCCTGCTTTCTGGGAGACCCAGGTTCAGTCCCTGGAATGGGATGATTCCCTTGAGACGAGAATGACTACCCACTCCAGTATTCTTGCCTGGAGAATTCCAAGAACAGAAGAGTCTGATGGGCAACAGTCTATGGGGTTGCAAAGAAAGAGTCAGACACGACTGAGCAACTAACACTTTCAACTTTTTTCATTTTACTTCTTTAATAATGTTAAAAAGTACAATGGTATAATTCCATGCTCTTATTGTAATATATTTTATTTTTGTATATGCTAGAAACATATTGGTTTACCAAGTCAGTATTCTTTTTAAAATGTTTAAAAATAAATTTAGACGTAAGTAAAATGATGTTTTATAATCACCCATATTCTCACCCTATCTGCTTCCCTTAATGGTTTCTGTGTATCTGACTTCTC
>SJYX01013574.1:90576-131614 GCA_006410675.1 Oreotragus oreotragus | reverse complement strand
ATTGCTCCTTGGTAAAGTAGCTATGACAAACCTAGACAGTGTGTTAAAAAGCAGAGATGTTACTTTGCCAACAAAGGTCCATCTAGTCAAAGCTATGTTTTTTTCAGTAGTCATGTATGGATGTGAGAGTTGGACCATAAAGAAAGCTGAGCACTGAAGAATTGACACTTCCAAGCTGTGGTGCTGGGGAACACTCTTGAGAGTCCCTTGGATAGCAAGGAGATCAAACCAGTCAATCGTAAAGGAAATCAACCCTGAATATTCATCAAAAGGGATGGTGCTGAAGCTGAAGGTCTGATACTTTGGCCACCTGATATGAAGAGATGACTCAGTGGAAAAGACCCTGGTGCTGGGAAGGATTGAGGGCAGGAGGAGAAGCGGACGACAGAGGATGAGATGGTTGGATGGCATCACTAACTCAACGGACATGAGTTTGAACAAACTCAGGGAGATAGTGATAGTGAAGGACAGAGAAGCCTGGTGCGCTACAGCTCATGGGGTCACAAAGAGTTGGACACGACTTAGTGACTGAACATCAACAACAAAGTTGTTTTTAATCAGGTCCCTCTTTTATCATTAGGAGACGTCTTTAGTTATAGTGAAAATCACCATCTTGTTAATACAGCCATGGTAGTTTTCTTGTGCTTAGTGTTGGCATGCCATATCTTTTCATGCTTTCATTTGTTAATATATAAACTGTGTTTCTTGGAGCAGCATATAATTGAATCCATTAAAAAAAATCTAGTTTAATGCTTTGTGCCTTTTGTGTGGAGTGATTAGCTCTTTTTAACTTAATATATCATGGTTGAGGTTGTCTATTATCTTCATATTTGTTCCTATTCTCTGGTAGCTCAGATGGTAAAGAATCTGCCTGCTTTCCGGGAGACCCAGGTTCAGTCCCTGGAATGGGATGATTCCCTTGAGAAGAGAATGACTACCCACTCCAGTATTCTTGCCTGGAGAATTCCAAGAACAGAAGAGTCTGGTGGGCAACAGTCTATGGGGTTGCAAAGAGTCAGACACGACTGAGCAACTAACACTTTCAACTTTTTTCATATTACTTCTTTAACAATGTTAAAAAGTACAATGGTATAATTCCATGCTCTTATTGTAATATATTTTATTTTTGTATATGCTAGAAACATATTGGTTTACCAAGTCAGTATTCTTTTTAAAATGTTTAAAAATAAATTTAGACGTAAGTAAAATGATGTTTTATAATCACCCATATTCTCACCCTATCTGCTTCCCTTAATGGTTTCTGTGTATCTGACTTCTCTATGGTATTGATGAGTTACATTAACATCCTACCCAGTACAGGTCTGCTAGCAATGAACTTGTTTGGTTTCTCTCTGTCTGAAAATATCTTTTTTTGCCTTCGTATTTGAAGACTATTTTAACTTGATTTTGAATTTCATTTGGTGGTTCATTTTTGTTTTTCTTTCAGCACTTTAAAAATATCATTCAATTGTACTTGGTTCACATTTTTTCTGATGAGAAGTCAGCTACCAATATATCTCTATGTAGTGATTCTTTTTTGTAGTGATTCTTTTTTGGGGGGGGTGTTTTCATTTTTATCAGATTGTATATGATGAAACGAGTTATGGTTTTCTTTGCATTTACTCTGCTTGAGGTTTGTTGAGCTTTGTCAGTCTGTGAGTTGATATGGTTTATCAGTTTGGAAAAATTTTGCCAATAATCTCTTGAAATAGTTCTGGCTCACTTTCTATTTTCTCTTCTTCAGGGACCTGAATTACACATATATTGCCTAACTATTTGATGTTGTTCCACAGATCTCAGGTGTTGTTTGCCTTTTTATCTTCTTTGGGTTATACTCTGTATACGTTTTTGTTGACAGGTTTTCAAATTCATTGACTCTTCCTTCTGTTGTGGCCTGTCTTCTGTTAATCCCATAAGGAAGCTATTTCTGACGTTGTACCTTTAATTTTCTTCATTTTTATATTGTCCACCTCTCTGCAAAAATCCATCATCTGTATGTGCATGCTGCTCACCTTTTCCACTAGGTATATTTTTCCCAGTTATTTAAAAGTTGCTGTCACAGATAATTCCAGCATTGTGGCTAATTCTAGTTTTGTTTCCATTGTTTAGTTCCTCTTTTCATCTAAGATCATATAGCTTATTTCTTTGCATTCATTATTATGATTATTGCTTTCTATGACAGTTTATACATGAGACCAAAGTAAATAATATTTGTCTCCATAAAGGAATGTTTTTCTTATGTCAGCCATCGGTGCTGAGGACTAAATCAGCCTAATACATATTTGACCGCTGTCTGAGATTTTTGCAGCTTTAGTTAAATTCAGGTAATCCCTGATTTAACATACTTTGGAGAACAGACTTAAAATGCTTCCCTTTAGCAAGGCTTGGGATCTGAGCACTGGTAAGAGTTGGCTACCCTCTTTTTCATTAACATCCACCTTCCAACTTTCTGGGCCATTTGGGAGTTCTCTTTGCTCTCCAGTCCTGCTCCTTGAGAGAACTCTCTCTGTCCTGCAGCCCAGTTCATAGGCTTCGGCACTGATTGGGATCTGAGCACTGGTAAGAGTTGGCTACCCTCTTTTTCATTAACATCCACCTTCCAACTTTCTGGGCCATTTGGGAGTTCTCTTTGCTCTCCAGTCCTGCTCCTTGAGAGAACTCTCTCTGTCCTGCAGCCCAGTTCACAGGCTTCGGCACTGCTGCAGTCCTCTTGGTGTAGGGCTAGAGTTTCTCTGAGGGATTTCTCCCTGCTCTCCTGCCCTGTCCCCAGCCTTTGGCATGCTACGGCAGTGTAGGCAGCAAAAGCTAAGAGAACCTCTGTGAATTTCTCATGACTCCCTCCTTAGACCCAGCCTTCAGTGTACAGCTGCTTCACCTTGGAAAAGGTCCAGGTACCTTGAGGGGTATCTCTATCAACTTTGCTGCTCTGTCTCTGGGCTTCACTGTACCCCATTATGTGAATACTTGGAGGAGAATCTGGTGACTGGGTGCAGACTTACACGGTAGCTCAAGTGCTCTGTGATTCTCACTCATCATACTGATCTACATTTTGCTATAAAAGTTCATTAAATGTGGGTCAGACTGCTACAAACCTTGCTCTTATCTTGAAAGATATCTCTCCACTTCTCCCTTTGTTAGCGGTGAAAACAGGTGCCCAACAACTCATTTTAGTTCATTTTTGTTTCTTTGCATAGTCAATTCTCTAATTTTTAAAACACCTGATTTTGTAGTTTACCTAGGTTGTTTTTATTGTTAGGATGGAGTGAGATTCACTTGTGATTTTCTAGATACTAACTCCAGTTGATAATGAAAAATTCGTATTACTAATGTGAATTCTGGTACCCTGGGACACTATGAAATTCACACCCAACACTCAACCTCAGGAAACCCTAAGGAAAAAAAATCAAGCATGCAAATTTATTTGTTCCCAAGCTTTTCATACTAGGTGTTTGAACATTTCAATTCATTTCTTTAGTATTCAATTTTGTGCCAACTTCCTCAATTGAATTGAATGTATTCTTTCTTCTTTAGGTCAGTTTTTCTTTATATAAGACCATGTGAATCCTCCTGATCTTACATCTGAGTCTTAAGGTAAATCCCTTTTCTTTGAAAACCCTTCCTGTCTTTTGGAGGAGGTGAGTGAATAGGTGAGGGAGGTAAAGAGGAATAAACTTCCAAATGCAAAATAAATGAGCCACAGGGATAAAATATACAGTGAGAGGAACATAGTTAATAGTAATGTAATATTTTTGTATGGTGACAAATGGCAACTAGACTAACTGTGTTCATTTTGTAATGTATAGAGATATCGAAATCCTATGTTTGTGTGCCACGAACTACCACAGTGTTGCACATCAAGTATATATCAAGAATAAATAAGCAAACATATAAACTAATAGGAAAAGATCAGATTTGTGTTTACCAGAGGTAGGGGCTGAGTAGAAGGGGAAATAGCTGAAGGTAGTCAAAAGACACAAACTTCTGGTTATAAGATAAATAAGTTCTAGGGATGTAATGTACAATATGATAAATACAATTAACACTGTTGTGTGTTATCTGTGAAAGTTGTTAAGAGAAAGAAAATAATATTTTTTCTTCTTTTATTTTTTAGCTATATGAGATGATGGATGTTCACTAAACTTTTTATGGGCAAAACATTTTATGCTGTACATAAAACAAATCATTATGCTATGCACCTTATACAGTGTGTGTGTGTGTGTGTGTGTGTGTGTGTATGCTCAGTTGCTCAGTAATGTCCGGATCTTTGACGCTCCATGAACTGTAACCCACCAGGCTCCTCTGTCTGTGGAATTTCCCAGGCAAGAATACTGGAGTGGGTTGCCATTTCCTACTTGAGAGGTCTTCCTGTCCTAAGTATTGAGTCTATGTCTCCTAAGTCTCCTGTATTGGCAGGTAGATTCTTTACCACTGTGCCACCTGGAAAGCATATCAGTAAAACAGGAAGAAAAAAATAAAAATAAATCCCTTCCCAGCTTTTGGGAACTTCATGCAGTTAGGTACTCAGCACTATTTCTACTGAGAATTTTTGTAAATTAATTTCAAATAATGCATGGCACCATGGATCTACCATGTAACTATATTGCTATGATTAATCAACACATATTTTATCAATTTGCTTTACTTCATTGAACTTCTTTGAATCTGTTTACTGAGAATAACAAAAAAGCTGATATGTTTTAGACAGTTTCTATGTATCTTGTTGTTTTATATTCCTCTATAGTGATAAATATATATAGTTGAATGCTGATTATTTGATGATTTGTATATTAAGACAAATTTTGATTTTTATTTTCAGGATTACTAAGGTGATTAAATATTTGAAGCAACACTACAAGCATAGACATTTCTTTCAATCATTATATATAGTTGAAGTATGGAATTGTCAAGATAAATATGAGATGATTAAATCATCTTTTCACTAAGGTTAAAATGTAGCTAGGCTGGAGAGTTCACACCACCATACAGAAAGTCTAGATTTTAAAATATAGTAGTGGGATTTAGAGATTAAACTGCACAAAATCAGTAGTGCTGCCTGAACATGTAATGAATGCACTTAAATACATTTTGGAATTTTAAAAATGGATTTTGATTAGGACAAAAAATACCATATAATTTCATTCAATAAAACATCACTTAGCTAATTCTTAATCTAATTAAACACTGAAATTTTAAGATCCATTTCTCCCATATAGTACATTATTACCCATTTGCAAGAAGCAAATGATCTAGAAATGTTTGATTTGAAAAATATGTGATAAAAATGTGAAATTTGTTTAAACCCCATGTCTGAGCCTCACTGATTATTATTCAAATGGATGTTTTTAATGTGTGTGTTAATCACATAACAATTCTGAGTTAATCAGAGACTAGGATATCTAGTATAACACCTTTTAGTTCTTTAGTTTTCAGAAGAGGGGAGAAAAATCCCATCCCACCATGTCACATAGAATATGTTGAGATGAACAGCTTCTTAATGAAGAATAGAATGAGAGCTATGATAGACTATTATCTAGGGAAATGTCCTAGCAAGGAAAATAGAAGCTGCAGAAACATCTGGGTTGGATTTTTGGCATACGTAACAAAATGTACTCATGAGGAGCAAAACTTCCCAAAGAAAACACGACTAAAGCTGTCTGCTTTTATTAATGTGCCTCACTGGTGAATCCCTAGCGGTGATGGATCACCCTCATTTAAGGAATGATGTGCTGGAAAAATGCATTATTTTCAAGAGTAACAGTGAATTAATGCAAGTGTGTACTGGAAAAAAAAAAAAAACTCTCTCATGACACATGCTGATTTTCGGGTGTTCCCCATTTTGCACGGCTGTTTAAGCAAGCACTCTAAATGGAAATGCACTTGACATCCATTTTTTGCAACTGGATGTGATCAAACATCATTAGAATTTAGCTGATTTCTCAGAAAATGATTAAACCAATTTCTTTCTCATTTCCACTTCTTGCATGGAAGCAGGAGGAATACAACACATTTAATAAAATAGATGCCCTATATGAAACACTGCCTGGGAACAATATAAGGGGTTTGATATCTTTTTTCTTCTTCCTTCATCTATCACTATAGTCTTGTGCTGCATACATCATCAGAGAGGAATTGTGATCACCTGTTTCCAGGCCTTGGTAGAGTTATTCATGAGAAATGTTCCATAAGGTACCTTGAGATTGAGTTATGCTTTCCATTAACACTTATGTCACAAGGGCTTTTAATATAGAAATATTCTTAAACATTCTGTAATAGATGATTTTGGCCTTCCAGTGCCAGGTAGTAGACAACTGAGCACTGAATTCTGCCACGGAAGTGAGTGATAACACAATATGATATTATGTCTGCTGCACAACGTCACAGGCACAAGTACTTATTCTATTACCTGGTACCAGTTAGGGTAGCATATAAAACAGACCGATGACAGCTAGTGGTAATGAACCCCCCTTCCCAAGGCAGGAGACATAAAGAAACATCCCTGGGTCAGGAGGATCCCCTGGAGGAGGGATAGGCTACCTGCTCCAGTATTCTTGCCTGGAGAATACCCTGGACAGAGGCTCCTGGTGGGGTACAGTGCACAGGGTTGAAAAGGGTCAGACACAACTGAACAGCCTTAGCATGCACACACACATGTGTTTGCACTTTTTTACCTACAGCAGGATTCTTTGAAATCCTTCTATTGAAAATAAAATGATGGATCAATGACTACTTTAGCTACTATGGTCTCATAGAAATTATCACAAACTTAGCAGTTTAAAATAACACATATTATTTCTGAATGGTTTCTGTGGTCAGGATTCAGGGCATGGATTTGCCAAAGCCTCTGCCTAGGGTCTCACAAGGCTGCAATCAAGGTGTCTACCATGAATGGAGTTACCTCTGAGGCTGGACAGAGGAAGGATCTTCTTGTAAGTTCACATGGTTGCTGGCAAGATTCAGTTCTTTGCTGGCTGTTGGCTGGAGGTTTTCCTCAACTCCTATGCAGACCTTTTCACAAGACACTTTGTTTCATGAGAACCAGCAAGAGACGCAGCCAATAGTGAGAGTCTTCTAGAAGATTCTGCCCTATGGGAGGATAGATCACTTTTGCCATATACTGTTGGCGAAAGGCATATCACAGGGGCTATCCACGTTCAAAGGGAGATGACTACTTTGAATGCTATCCACATTCAAAGGGAGAACTTGTAGGCTTGAGAAATCTTAAGTGATTTCTCAACAACCTCAGATATGCAGATAATACTACTCTAATGGCAGAAGGTGAAGAGGAACTAAAGAGCTTCTTGATGAGGGTGAAGGAGGAGAGTAAAAGAGCTGGCTTAAAATTAAATATTAAAAACAAACAAACAAACATAAGATCTTTATATCCAGCCCCATTACTTCATGCAAATAGGAGGGGAAAATGTGGAAGTAGTGACAGACTTCCTCTTCTTGGGCTTTAAAATCTCTGCAGATGGTGACTGCAGCCATGAAATCAGAAGATGATTGCTTCTTGGCAGGAAAGCTATGACAAAACTAGACAGTGTGTTGAAAAGCAGAGACATCACTCTGCTGACAAAAGTCCATATAGACAAGACTATGGTCTTCTCCGTGGTCATGTATAGTTGTGAGAGCTGGACTGTAAAGAAAGCAGAGTGCCAAATAATTGATGCCTTCCAACTGTGGTGCTGGAGAAGACTCTTGAGAGCCCCTTGGACAGCAAGGATATCTAAACAGTCCATCTTAAGGGAAACCAACCCTGAATACTCATTGGAAGGACTGATGCTGAAGCTAAAGCTCCAATATTTTGGTCATCTGATGAAAAACAGCCAACTCATTGGAAAAGTCTCTGATGCTTGGAAAGATTGAAGGCAGAAGGAGAAGAGGGCATCAAAGGATGAGATGGTTGGATGGCATCACTGATGCAATGGATATGAATTTGGGCAAACTTCTGGAGATGGTGAGGGACAGGAAGGCCTGGCATGCTGCAGCCCATGGGGCTGCAAAGTGTTGGACACAAATGGACAACTAGACAACAATGTCTAAATAACTTTGTACTCCTGAAAAGTTTTGTACAAATATTTCTGTGATGGAGCATCCATAGGCTTGAGAAATCCAAAGTGATGTATTATTGAATCTGTCTAGAAATTAGAGAACATATATATTTTAAAATTGTTCTTCAGTCTTTGCCAGCTATATAACATAGGTTAATTTCATAATCCACTATGCTTCAGTTTTGTACATATGAAACAGGGAAATTATGGCTATCTTGTCTACCTCACAGACATATTCTTATAATTAAATGATATAAACAAAACAAGTACTCTGAACAAATAAGTTGCCTATAACAACTTATTTGATATATGCACACGTGACCTAAATTCCCTCAGGTATCACTAGTCTGAGATCCCAAATCTTAATATAATAATGTCTTGACTGTTTTGATTCTGCATGTAACAAGTTCACTACACCTCCTCCTAAAATTTCTTCTTCGAATTTTAATATGAGCATCCAAGGGATGGGCTTCCCTGATAGCTCAGTTGGTAA
This sequence comes from Oreotragus oreotragus, assembly GCA_006410675.1. Classification (NCBI taxonomy): domain Eukaryota; kingdom Metazoa; phylum Chordata; class Mammalia; order Artiodactyla; family Bovidae; genus Oreotragus; species Oreotragus oreotragus. Next base: position 123,073 of record SJYX01013574.1, on the reverse strand, counting down.
AGAATCCACCTGCAATGCTAGAGACTTCGGTTTGATCCCTGGGTTGGGAAGCGCCACTGGAGAAGAGATAGGTTACCCACTCCAGTATTTTGGCCTGGAGAATTCCATGGACTGTATAGTCCATGGAGTCACAGTCAGACACAACTGAGCAACTTTCACTTTCACTTCCAAGGGATGTTTCTCATATTCTTGTAAACATTTTCAATGAGTTATCAAATGTCATCCACAGATTTTTTACCTTTTCTCCTGCCATAGCCTCCCTGTGTAAGGCCCTAGGAACCTGCCAGGTCCATTACCTTCTCTAGGTACAGTGCCTTTGAGCTTTAGAGGTGGCAGACTTGTGAGTTGGTAGCTTGAAGAGAGCCAATTTAGTACACACTCCCTCCCTGTGAAGTGTAGAGTCAGTTGAAAAATTGATACAGGAGCTTGATAAATATTGTCTAAAATATCAGCTTAATCACCAGCAGAGGCTGATTAGAAAATACAGCTTGGGTTTGTGACTGTGCATGGACTCCCTACTAACTCTTTTCTGATCTTGGAAAACTCATTTTAGGAATACAGAGTATGCAGGCCATTTCATACCCTCTACCCGCTGAGAGCAGGGGCAGAGAGTGAGACCCAGGACACGAGCCACTAGCCAATGGACGACCATGGATGCATGGAACAGAGGGCACCAGAACCTCCTCATCTCACCAATCAAATCCGTCAGTCCTCTTTCTGCAGAGAGGAGAAACTAAGAGGAGAGAGAATCTGGAGGAAGAAACTCACATAAACATGGGGAAATGGAATAGTGTATCCCCTAACATCGTGCCATGCTCTCAGATGAAATTGGGGACTAACTGGTTTCTCATCTTGAAAGTTTGTTCTAAGATTGAGGGTATGAAGAAGGTACTACTTTAGTCCTAGTGAACAGTCTGAGAAAAGAGTAGGCCAGCCAACGTGTAGCTCTGCTGCTGCTGCTGAGTCACTTCAGTCGTGTCCGACTCTGTGCAACCCCAGAGACGGCAGCCCACCAGGCTCCCCCGTCCCTGGGATTCTCCAGGCAAGAACTTTGGAGTGGGTTGCCATTTCCTTCTAGAGAGAAAACATTATTGGTATATTATGATGTTTGGGGCTTCCCTGGTAGCTCAGACAGTAAAGAATCTGCTTGCAATGTGGGATACCTGGGTTCAATCCCTGGGTTGGGAAGATTCCCTAGAGAAGGGCATGGCAACCCATTCCAGTATTCTTGTCTGGAGAATTCCATGGACAGAGGAGCCTGGCAGGCTACACTCCATGGGGTCGCAAAGAATCAGACATGACTTAGTGACTAACACTGTCATTTTATGATGTTTACTCCCTGTGAAATGGATTGGAGCACTGGCTGGAGTTTAACAAAAGTAAACCATCACAATACAACAGCATCAACTTCTTGCTAACATAGGTCTATTCTGCTGATTCAGTTTGCAAATTCACATACCTTGGCTAGTTGAAAGCCAGTGACCACAGTTAACTGAAAACTTCAAAATAATAATACATGGCATGGTGCTGTTTACTGAGACTAATTTTCCTCTTTTATTATCTAAGTCATAAATGGCTTAATGTGCCTCCCAAGAAGCTTTGAAAAATCGCGACAGTAAGAAGAACAAGTACAAAAACAAGGAGGTGGTTTATAAGCTATTTCCAAAATTCCAGGCTTGATTCAGACAATGGAAATTAAATAATGTTAACCTGTTTTTAAAACAATATTAAAAGAGAAAATCAATTTCTCTCTGCCGTCATTAACTGTACACTGAATTCAAAACTGTTTTAAACCTGTTTGAGGAAGTCACACATAAAATCGGTGTAGGGAACTCTTATGTTCCAGGCTGGTCGGTGTCTAATTGAGTTCTTAGCAAAGCAGAAGTTTTGGTTTTTATTTATGAGATATTCCACTTAGCTATATATCCATGGGGGCCATCTTAATGACTCTTTGCTCTTTCCCTCCAAGGAAAAGAGGTTTGTTAGTGTCTCTTAGCTTGAGTTATTTCCCTGGAAATTTTTAGTATCTCATAAATTTAGGCTTCAAGTTTCCAATTTTGCCATAGAACACCAACACCAACCTGACCTCAAGCCAGGACTTGTCTATATTCCCATTCTCTTTTCCACTTGTCTTTGATAATAACTTGGAAACCTCATGGTGGAAATGAAACTGAAATTAGGATTTAGGAATAAAATATGCCCACTGATCACTTTTTCTAAGTTTGTAGTTGTGGGAGAAGTCAGGTTCTGTCATTTGGATTAGATCGCTTTATCTCTATTTGTAAACAGGTTGGTAGCATTAGATGTTAAGAATTTGGCTTATTTTTTTCTTGTAATGTCCAGCCCATGTGTTTTGTTAGATGGCCACACAATCACAATGGCTCCACTAAACTGAAAGGAAATCTGATTGAACATTTTGCTTTTGAGCAGGGTGATCTTGCATTTGAGATTTAAAATTCATTACATTGCAGGTGTCGACCCAACCCTTGCTAATGCAGAGGAAAGTGCACCCCTATGACAGGAAAAGGAGCTAAAAATGTTTCCTGCTGTGCTTATAGCTCTGTCATCACTGTCCATTATTTTTTATAGATGGATTTATTGGCTGCTTTGCTCCACGACTCTTCTACTAAGCAGTTCTTACCTCAAAAACAACTCAATCATCTACCTGTCCATCACCCATGATGAGTACTGTTGTGTCGCAACTAGATGGAAAATTGCTGAATAAAATGCCTCACTTTTAATGTTGAACCAAAGCAAGACAATAAAGACTCTGTTTTTATCTTTCTTTAAAACTGACAGTGCTGATTCAAACCAGCCTCTGCAACAGATGCTGCAGCAGCTATGGATGTTTCTACTGAGAGTGAAATTCTTTAGGTTGTCGTCCTAATTTGCATCTCTTCTTAAATGCTGGAAGCAGTTATGACTAGAGGAAGTTCATAAGGAATAAGATGTTTGGGGTTGGTTTTCAGAGTTTTCACTTATTTCATGTTACCTAAAATCATACCTTGAAAACACTGACATGTTTTCATGTCAGTGAAACATAAAGGACTGGTTTAAGGATCATTTTTATAAAGTCATTCATGCTACATCCTTTCTGGGTAAAGCTGGAGAAGACTCCTGAAAGTCCCTTGGACTGCAAGGAGATACAACCAGTCCATCCTAAAGGAGATCAGTCCTGGGTGTTCATTGGAAGGACTGATGCTGAAGCTGAAACTCCAATATGCGAAGAGTTGACTCATTGGAAAAGACCCTGGTGCTGGGAAAGATTGAGGGCAGAAGGAGAAGGGGACGACAGAACATGAGATGATTGGATGGCATCACTGACTTGATGGACATGAGTCTGGGTGAACTCCGGGAGTTGGTGATGGACAGGGAAGCCTGGCGTGCTGCAGTTCATGGGGTCACAATGAGTCGGACACAACTGAGCAACTGAACTGAACTGAACTGAAATAAAACATTTAGAGAAAATTGCTGAGAAAGGTAGAAGTATATTACCAATAACATAAAAAAGTTGTTTTATTTGTAAAAAACTGGAAAAGTCTCCCATTCTTCTTATTTTTAATCCAGATTACAGATTAGATAATTTGTATGTGTTATACACTCTTTTTGCAAACCTTATTTTCTGAAAAGGACTTATATGAAGACTGTGATTGTTAGAGTTTTAGACTCCATAATGACAGCCAGGATTTCCCTGTATATACTCAGTAATTCTTACATTCGCTTTTTTTTTTTTAGAGCTTCCATTTTATTTTATTTTACTTTACAGTACTCTATTGGTTTCGACATACATTGACATGAATCCGCCATGGGTGTACACGAACTCCCAAACATGAACTCCCCTCCCACCTCCCACCCCACATCATCCCTCCAGATCATCCCCATACACCAGCCCCAAGCATCCTGTATCCTGCATTGAACATAGACTGGCGATTCATTTCTTACATGATAGTATACATATTTCAATGCTATTCTCCCAAATCATCCCACCCTCTCCCTCTCCCTCTCCCTCTCNCCCTGGGATTCTCCAGGCAAGAACACTGGAGTGGGTTGCCATTTCCTTCTCCAATGCATCAAAGTAAAAAATGAAAGTGAAGTCACTCAGTCGTCAACACACTTGAGATTATGTCAAATATATAAAAGCTGTTCTTCCTACTTTGCTATTTCCTTGTGTTCTTTAGGTGTCACCTAAAATGAAGATCAGGAGAAAACTTTGCAGGAACATTTATTATTACAATCCTTGCCCCTTTGCTGTCAACTTCAAATGTCTTGGAATTTTCTGTCTTATCATTTGTGAAGCTTATGGTGACATACTTTAGGCAGCCAATAATAACCTTGCTAGTTCACAGGTCCATAGTGAGTCACCTGTCTAGATTCTTGGAGATGATTTTTACATGTGATCCAGGCATATGGTCTTTACATTTTCCTTGGCAACAAGAAGCCATTTGGTATGAACTCTCGGTAGTACTTGATCCACAAACTTGGGTCTGAGTTCAGATTTACAATCGGTGATGACTACTTTTGTTCTTCTGTTTTGGCCCGTATTAGAAAATGCAGCGACATGCACTGTGCTTTAATGATTCCGGTTACCATCCATTGGCTGGACAGTTTGCTACTTACGCCCCAGTACATGGTTTCGGACTCTCTCTCTCTCCATACCGCCGCTCCTTAGACCGGGCCGCAGTGGTTTTTTCCACCCTATAGTGAGATGAGAATACATCTTCAGTGAAGAGTGATGTACTAGGGACTTCCCTGGGGGTCCAGTGGTTAAGAATCCACCTGTCAATGCAGGGGACACAGATTCAACCTCTGGTCTGGGAAGACCCCACATACGGGGCGCAGCAACTAAGCCGTCCAGTCGAAACTACTGAGCCCATGCGCTTAGCCCGTGGTCTGTAGCAAGCGAAGCCCCCCTCCCCCGCAATGAGAAGCCCATGTATCGCAACTGCGGAATAAACCCCTGCTGGTGCAACTACAGAAAGCTCAGGCACAGCAACGAAGACGCAGCACAGCCAAAAATAAAGCTTTAAAAAAATAAGGAAGTAGTTTATTTTAAAAAATAGTGATGTGTGACAACAGGGAGGAGCCCAAATGGAAATCCCAGGATGAGGTGTAGGTGTATTTATTGGAAAAAAAGAAAACTCTCCAGATAATTCTAATATGACATCCTGGGAATGTATTCCTCCCACCAGGGCCTACCTACTGGGAACACTTGCTCTAGATTCCCTAGCGTTTTATATTTAATTATATATGTATATATATTCCCTATATAATCATTTAGATGGGCCAAATAACATTACTGTGGTAATAGCGGAATGTATCCTATAAGAGACATCTTTAAGGACATAAAGTGCTCTTGCGTCTTGTCCCTAGATGATATTTGATGAACATTCAGTATCCTTTGGTTTGGGACTTCTGTGCTGGCCCAGTGGTTAAGACACTGAGCTTCTGCTGCATCAGGCATGGGTTCAATCCCTGTTTGGGGAACTAAGATCCCACATGCCACTACTCCGCCAAAAGAAAAAAAATACTCTGACTTATTTGCCTCATTAATAATGAAAGATGATGTTACTGACATTATTGTCCAAATATTTATATGTACCCAGAACACTGGTTTCTAGTTAAGGTTATACTTTGGATTAAGACACCAGCCAGTGATTGAAGATTGAGGAAACTTTGCAATGCTTTTGCAGTTGGGTTACTGCAAGAAATTTCACTAAAACCGCAGTTAACTGGATGGTTCAAGGCAGACTGATAAGACTTCAATCCCACATAAAGAACGCCTAGATACAGCCACTTCTGCCTCAGATGGTGCCCTGCAACAGCTAACTTGATCCATGCCAAGAACCTGTGTGCTCTCAGTTGCTGTGAATTCTAGCTGCTCTGCCCCCGGCCCTTTGTACCTTCCTGTTTCCTGCCCTACAGTGTAAGCACCTTAACGTCAGTGACCATGTCGTATTCAGTTTTCTACAGGGGTACTAAATGTTTGTTGAGTAAACAATGAATGGATAATGCTCCAGGAACCAAAAGTAACCATTCACAGCTCCTGGGGTCACCTGAACCCCTTTCATCTCTAGCAGGGAAGAGAAAACATTGGCGTCCCAACATTGCCAGGCTCGTTCTGAGAGTTCTTCTAACTGAACTGGCTTAGGTTACATGTCTGTTCCTGATCAGTCCTGGAACCAGAGAAGTGGATGCAGCTTCTTCAGAACCATGTGGATCACCCAAAAGAAGCCTAGGGCTGTTGGAAAGAAGGGAAACATCATGCATTTAAGAGATTAAATTGTCTTTAGAGATGACAGTTTGGAGAAGGCAATGGCACCCCACTCCAGTACTCTTGCCTGGAAAATCCCATGGACAGAGGAGCCTGGTAGGCTGCAGTCCATGGGGTTGCAGAGTCAGACATGACTGAGCAACTTCACTTTCACTTTTCACTTTCATGCACTGGAGAAGGAAATGGCAACCCACTCCAGTGTTCTTGCCTGGAGAATCCCAGGGATGGGGGAGGCTGGTGGGCTGCCGTCTGTGGGGTCGCACAGAGTCAGACACGACTGAAGTGACTTAGCAGCAGCAGCAGCAGCAGCAAAGATGACAGTTAAGCTGGTCTATAGGTCTTGCAAGCAACATGGGTAAATCATTGACATTTGACTTAAGGGAAAAAATGAGTGCATATTTAAAAGATAAGTTTTTGGTGAGGTTTATAAAAAATACCCAATATGACAGATTTGAGATAAAAAGAAATCCTCATTGTTGATGCTGTGACAGCTGGAAGTCTATGCCCAACACAAGGTGTATGATACCTTTTCTGGAAGACCAGCATTGGGTAGAATTTGGACTCTCCCTGGAGTTACAGTTCCACTTGTCAACTTCTTAGGACCTTAGATTGACCAGGCGGCCTAAGTTCTCCCACTTGTACATGAAGAAACCCTGAAATCCAACCATTCTGGGGGCCTGTCCAGACATAAATTTGATTCTAAAGTGGCTTGGTTTGGAAAATCCTCAGGCTCCTGATTTGTGTTAGAAATTAAGGAACTGGACGACCTGAGGCACTCGTGTGGTTCTTTGGTAACTTGGCAAATAGACTCTTTGCGCAATCGCTCAAAAAGGCAAGGGCTGTCCCTCCGCCAGTGAAGTCAAGTGAGAGTCACTCAGCTGTGTCCAGCTCTTTCTGATCAGGACTGTAGTCCATGGGATTCTCCAGGCCAGAATACTGGAGTGGGTAGCTTTTCCCTTCTCCCAGGGAACTTCCCAACCCAGGGATCAAACCCAGGTCTCTCACATTTCAGATGTATTCTTCACTAGCTGAGCCACAAGGGAAGCCTAAGCATACTGGAGTAGGTAGCCTACCCCTTCTCCAGTGGATCTTCACGGCCCAGGAATCGAACCAGGGTCTGCCGCATTGCAGGCGGATTCTTTACCGACTGAGCTATGAGGGAAGTCCCTCTCCCAACCCCACCAAAAAAGAAAAAACAAAGCATTGCCTTCTAGGGACCTGTGGAAAGGTAGAACTGAATTCCTGGAAGGTTGACTCGCTAGATAGAAAAATAACTTCTGTTCCAGCAGTTTTCTCTAGAATAGAATTTGCTGAATTTATGACTTTTTATAGGGCGACATTATATTATTGGTGAGCCCACAAAGCTCCTCTGTCCATGGGATTTCCCAGGCAAGAATACTGGAGTGGGTTGCCATTTCATTCTCCAGGGAATCTTCCTGATCCAGGGATTGAATTCATGTCTCCTGCATTGGCAGATGGGTTCTTTATTACTGAGCCACCAGGAAGCCCTAGATGGACAGTATTGTTTTGCAATCACCAAAAGTAATAATTGATCCAGGCATTTGCACTACTAGGTGCAAAGTTGTTAGGAAGCAAAACATTCACAGATCCTCAAAATAACACTTAAAAGGGAAGAATGGTACTTTTCCACTGATAAATCTGATGGATGCCACCTTAACCTTGTGGTCACAATTAGCATCACCAATAATGAGACAGTCTAACATTGCTCCTCATGTCATGGGTGTCATTGAAAGTACACACTATTTGCAGTATTCTTCCCAAAATGTCTACACTGAATGTAATCATGGGGAAATGAGACAAAATCTGGACTGGGGGACATTACAGACACCGCCAGGCTTCCCTGGTAGTTCAGATGGTAAAGACTCTGCCTGCAATGCAGAAGACTGGGGTTTGACCTGGGTTCGATCCCTAGGTCAGAAAGACCCCCTGGAGAAGGGAATGGCTACTCGCTGCAGTATTCTTGGCTGGAGAATTCCGGACAGAGGAGCCTGGTGGGCTTCAGTCTATAGGGCTGCAGGGTCTGACTTGACGGAACGACTAACACCCACTGTTCATAGAAGACACTGGCCTGAATCACCCAAAATGTCAGTGTCGTGGAAGCAAACACAGGCAGGGTACTGCTGCACCCTAAAGAAAACTAGATGGACTTAACAGCCAAATGCAATTCATGATCTATGATTGGATCATGATTTTAAAAAATAAACTCTAAAAGACATTCTGGGAATAATTAGATACACTTGAATATGGACTTCTTATTAGATATGGTTACTGTATCAATGCTGACTTTTTGGGGTGAGATAATGGCCTTTTAATTGTATAGAAAACTGTTTCAGTTGGTTCATGCCAAAGTACTGAAGGTGGAAATGCCATCATATCTACGACTTAATTTTTTTTATTGTATGTAGAAAAATGAAGCAAACGTGACAAAATATCAACAACGAACCAGTCTAGGTGAAGGGCACATGGGTGAACACTGTAAAATTTCACCTACTTTATTTGAAAAAAAAAAAAGAGCAATTGCAGATATACATCCATAGGATGAGTAAACAGAACAATTTGCTAAACTCATGAATGGAGTTCAGCACACTTAAAGTTGCCTAATTAACTGGTTTTGTCAGTGGGACAAAACATTAAAGTCCCTTCAAAACTATATCTAAAATAGAATAATAAGATTTGTAAAAGGAACTCAGAAACTTAACAGAGAATGGTTTTTCTGAATTTGTTACCTCAGTATGTTGAAAAACTGGAGCGTGAAGCTGGTTAGAATCAACTCAGAATGGCTTGCAGAGTCACGAGGCGTCCTCAGAGTCAGCCTGAAGGAAACCTGGGGCACACCCAAAGACAAGCAAGGTCATCCGCAGACAAGTATTCCTGAAGAAGAGTGCAAAGCGATCACGCTGGAACTGAAGTGCACGGAGTCAGGAGGAAGCACGAGGACGGCGGCTTTCGGTGCGGAGTGCGTTACGATTAATCGTAATGAGTTAATCACGTCGCGTCATCTGCCTTCTTTCAAACATGACTTAAGAGGACTGCTCGCCATCTCAAAATAGGGGAAATGGGCCTCCCAGGTGGCGGTGGTGGCAAAGAATCTGCCTGCCGGCGCAGGAGACATAAGAGACCAGGGTTCAGCCCTTGGATTGGGAAGATCCCCTAGAGCAGGAAATGGAACCCACTCCAGTGTTCTTGCCTAGAAAGTCCCACGGGCAGAGGAGCTTGGCGGGCTGCAGTCCATAGGGTCTCAAAGAGTCAGACACAACTGAAGTGACTTAGTACTTAGCACATGTATTTGTTAAAGCTGGTGCAAAGCTTTCAATATCAGCAGCCATCGTATCCAGTAGAGATGACTTTTCCAGCAATAGAATGAGACTCTGTCCCGGAGAAGACCTTGTTCTTTGGGCTTTTCCCCCATCCTCACAAAAGTTCTCTGAGACCAAGCGGTTCTCTCACTGCAATTCTGATAATCGACTTTCACAAGCTGATTTTGATTAACAATTCGGTCTCCCGTTGATCCCGTGCTGGGAAGCAAGATACCCTGGAGAATGGAGATACAGAACTCGCTGCCTGTGAACAGAGCGACAGTCCGGTTTACCAGCGCCTTGTAAGCCTGGTTAAAGGGGGCACTCCCCTGAATCTTATCAATGGTAAGGAAACAAATATCATCGATTTCTTGGATTCTGGCCTAGATATGGTGACTCGAACACCCTGCCATTCTTACCCTTTTATATAACATTAAAAAATTTACTTTAGAAACAAAAATTAAGTTCAAATTTTGTTAAAATAAACGGTACATTTCTTTAGTTCATTTTGTGTTGTTATCGTTCAGCTGCTGAGTCCCATCTGACTCTGATCCCTGAGCTGCAGCACACCAGGCTCCCCTGTCCTTCACTGTCTCTCAGAGTTTGCTCCAATTCATCCATTGACTCAGTGATGCTATCTAACCATCTAGTCACCTGTCATCCTCTTCTCCTCCTGCCTTCAGTCTTTCCCGCATCACGATCCTTTCCAATGAGTCGGCTTTTCTCTTCACATGTTCAAAATATTGGAGCTTCAGCTTCAGCATCAGTCCTTCCAATAGATATTCAGGGTTCATTTCCTGTTGGACTGACTGGTTTGATCTTGCAGTCCAAGGGACTCTCAAGAGTTCATTTCAATACTACTCAGTTAAAAACCAACCAGTTTGTTTACAATGTAGAAAAATATTTGTTTTATTTTGCAATTTTCCAACTGATTATGATGAAACTATGTGGATACTAGTTAAGCAAATATAACCTAAATTAAACAGTATCCTTGGCCATATTTATCTCAGAGCATATCTGTACATCAGAACACTGGTTTTATAGTCTTACTTGAAATATTCCAAAATATTTATTTTGCACTTAAACCTCAAGTCAAAAAACTTTTTTGAATGCAATTTGTATTTTAAATGTTCCATCAACATTTACAACTTTAAAGGTTTTTCCCATCATAAGTCTCATATCTCACTATTTAAAAAGGCATAAGAACAGTTTTATTTTATAGAAATGTAAGCTTTTTCTGTAAAATATTCATTATCACTTTCTCAGATCTAACTGCGCTTGTGCAAGACTAGCAAGCTTATGATGTATGCCATCGTTGCTACTGAAATTTGGATAACCTACAGAACCATTTCAGTTTTGTCCACTTTGGGTGATAATAATAGAGGGAATAGAAATGATAGAAATATTTGACTATATTCCTGTTCCCTGACTTCTAACCTCTGAAGAGCCTTGGGCTGCAACTGGTGGCTCAGGCAGTCAGCCATATTGGAGGAAGTGACTGCAGGGTGCTACATTAAGATTCACAGACACACCACCAAGCTCTCAACATCCCTCCCCGGCACCCTTTCTGCTCCAGGACTAGCCCTCTGGCTGCAAGTTCTCACCAGCTGTAACGGGCCAGCGGCAAGAAAGGAGTCCGCACTACAGGTCCACCCTAGCTCTGATCCCTCCCCGGGATGCTCTGGCAGCATCTGCGTCAGAGGTCACTTCGAGCACATCCTCCTGGGAGCCTGAGCAGTGACTTTAAGGCTGGAGTGAGTCAAACACAGAGCTGCTGCAGTAATGTGGAGAGTTTATCTCCATCTGCTCCTCTCTATTGGCCAGTATGTTCCCTATCATATCAGTAATTACTTGAGAAAATCAGGCAGAGCAAAGTAATAGCCAGGAGAAAAAAACCAGGTCCTGACAGCAAAGTATAATAAGTCTCTCTAAGCAGAGCTACAACAACAGTAATAAAGACCATTTATTGAATTGAATATATTGAATCATGTGCTGTTCTACTGGGGCTTCTTCCCTGCTGGATCAGTGGTAGAGATTCCGCCTTCTGAGGCAAGGGACACAGGTGTGATTCTTTGTTTGGGAAGATCCCCAGGAGAAGGAAATGGCAACTCACTTCAGTATTCTTGCCTGGAAAATCCCCGTGGATGGAGGAGCCTGGCGGGCTACAGTTCACAGGGTCGCAAAGAGTCAGACACACTTAGTGAATGGACACACACCATGCTGCTCTATTAACCACTTTATACAAAGTTTCTACTAATCTCCATAACATGCTTCAGATAGATGCCATTTCATACATGAGGAAGCTGAGACTAGAAGGTTAAGCTGTTTCCTCAAGGTCTCGTGCTAGAAGGCGACTGAGACAGGATTCAAACCCTGATTGGCCACTCAGCAGTGTCTCAACCATTGTAAGAGAGGAGAAACTAAAGAGCCTCTTGATGAGGGTGGAGGAGAATGAAAAGGCCAGTTTAAGACTAAATACTAAGGAAAAGTAGGATCATGCCGTCCGCCTCCATTACTGCGTGACAAATGGAAGGAAGAGTTGCAAGCAGTGACAGATTTCCTCTCCTTGGTTTCCAGACCCACTGCGGACGGTGACTGCAGCCATGAACTCAGCAGACGCCTGCTTCTTGGCAGGAAAGCGATGACAAACCTAGACAGCGTGCTGAAAAGCAGAGACGTGACTCTGCCGACAAAGGTATAGTCGAGGCTGTGGTCTTCCCAGTGGTCACGCTTCGTTGTGAGAGCTGGACCGTAGAGAAGGCAGAACATGGCCACTCAGCAGTGTCTCAACCATTGTAAGAGAGGAGGAACTAAAGAGCCTCTTGATGAGGGTGGAGGAGAATGAAAAGGCCAGTTTAAGACTAAATACTAAGGAAAAGTAGGATCATGCCGTCCGCCTCCATTACTGCGTGACAAATGGAAGGAAGAGTTGCAAGCAGTGACAGATTTCCTCTCCTTGGTTTCCAGACCCACTGCGGACGGTGACTGCAGCCATGAACTCAGCAGACGCCTGCTTCTTGGCAGGAAAGCGATGACAAACCTAGACAGCGTGCTGAAAAGCAGAGACGTGACTCTGCCGACAAAGGTATAGTCGAGGCTGTGGTCTTCCCAGTGGTCACGCTTCGTTGTGAGAGCTGGACCGTAGAGAAGGCAGAACGCCAAAGAACTGATGCCTTTGAACTGTGGTGCCTTCTCCTGAAAGTTCCTTGGACAGCAAGGAGAACAAACCAGTCAATCTTAAGGGAGATCAACCCTGAATATTCTCTGGAAGGACTGATGCTGAAGCTGAAGCTCCAGGATTTTGCTCATCTAATATGAACAGACGACTCATTGGAAAAGTCCCTGATGCTGGGAAAGATTGAGGGCAGAAGAAGAGGGCATCAGAGGATGAGATGGCTGGATGGCATCACTGATGCAGTGAGCACGAACTTGGGCAAACTCCGGGAGACGGTGAGGGACAGGGAGGCCTGGCGCGCCAGTCCACGGGGTCGCAGAGTCGGGCACTACGGGCTGACTGAACACCATTTAAATAATGGGTAACTTAGCGTGTGCTCCCTGACCATGACCGCCACACACGCTCACTGTCCAAGTTTTGATTAATAAAATAAATTGGATTAAAATTAAAACACTAAATTAATAAGCACTAAATAGTATTATTAAACACTAAATAAGCTTATAGGTGACTATTATACAATATATTTCCAATAGTTTCCCCTGATTGTATGGATTTGAGTATGCTCAAATATACATGTGTCTACCTGTTCAGGGTATACATATCACACACCGTGGTTCTGGGGTGCATTTTTAACTTAAGACTATGTTGATTCCTTAATTTTGTTTTTGAATTGTCCGTTGCTAATGTATGGAAATGAAATCGATTTCTGTGTGTTGACCTTGTATCTGCACCTTCCCGACTTGTTCATTCTAGCACTTGTGTGATGTGCATTTTTAGACTCAGAATGCGTCATAATCACGAATCTAAATAAAGACAAGTTCTGTATTTCCTTTCTGATCCATATGCCTTTTTTCCTCCTTGTTTGCGCTGGCTAGAATTTCTAGTGCCGTGTTGAATAGAAGTGATGGGGTAGACATCCTTACCTTATCCCCACTTAAGTGGGGAAAAAATTCAGACTTTCATCACTGAGTATGAGTTTAGTTGTGCACTTTCCACAAAGGCCCCCTAATCGATTGCAGAAGTTCCTTTCTAGTCCTTGTTTGCTGAGAGCTGGTTTTTGTTTGTTTCTGTTTTATCATGAACAGGTATTGGATTTTGTCCGATGCTTTTTCTGGGTCTTTTGAGGTGGTTGTGTGTTTTGTGCGCTTGATTCTGTTGTCTGGGGCATGATATTAAATGACATCGCGATCCTGAACCAGTCTGGTGTTCTGTCTGGGGCATGATATTAAATGACATCGCGATCCTGAACCAGTCTGGTGTTCTGTCTGGGGCATGATGTTAAATGACATCGCGATCCTGAACCAGTCCGGTGTTCTCTGGGTAAGCCCCGCTTTTGTTTCATCCTTTCTCTACGTTGCGGGATACTGCCCTGTGCGGGCAGCCGCCTCTCGTCCCATCCCGGGCCTGAGGAGAACTGAGCAAACCGCAGCCGAGGACAGGGGTGGGCGCGGAGCCCCCACTACACCGCCACAGACCTCGCTGATCTTCCTGAAATTCAGTACTTGTCTCGAATAAACTTGTCTCGGCTTTTTGTATTTAGAGAGTATAGAGATGGTTGTTTTTTGACAGTTTTGTCCAATTTCAGTGTTGACTTTTGGGAGAAAGATTTGCAGCGCTTCTCCCTGAGTCACCCTGGCAATCGTGCCCCTGTCTCACCACCGCCCCCCTCCCCCGCCCCCAGTTCTTCTATCGGGGCGCAATATACACCCTTAACTTGCCAATCTACTTTAGTTAATGTTTCCCCTTTGTGCCAAATGTGGAAACCTTGTTATAAATAGGTCGACTTACCACTGCTCAGGTTCACATAAAGTTTCATTTATCTTGTAACATGCAGATTCATTTACCATTTAGAGGCTGGAAACACTTCCCACCTCCTTTACATTGAGTTATCATATATCTACATACAGGTAGAAACAACGTTCAGGATTTAGATTAAATAACTATTAACCCCCTTTCACTCAAAATAGCATAAGTGCTTTCAGTGGAGAAAAAATGTTATAACAAAAACTCTTTACCTGTGTCCTGGATCTATAAACAGTACATGTCCTTTCTTAGAGTTTAAAATTCTTTAAAGAGGAAAGAAACTGTTTATACTTTGGGAACTAGGGCCTAGAAGAATACCTCTAATTCTTTCACTGGGTAAAAGGCGCAAAGAGTTATTTGGAGCAAAGTTAGTGTGTGCAGTGAGCAACCTGATCTGTGTATATTTGTAACGCCTTTGCCCCTCGCAGTCACACAGAACTGAACTGACATGACTTTTATACTCAGAGAGAGTCAGCATCCCAGTATTTTGCGACTAAGCGATCACTGATCATTACCATCCCGTAGACTGTGCAGGAAATGGTATATTTTCCATTACAGACTATTCTAGTTCATAGCAATTTAATAGAGGAAAAGTTTTAAGGTGTGTTTTCGTTTCTTTTCTTTTTTGAGGACAGTGCTATATTTTAAAATACATTATTTTCCTGAGCCCTAAAGCTTACCTCTTGGTGAGGTGTACTGTTGATTTTACACTATTTGTATGTTCACATGCCTGGTTATATCACATTGATCTATTTTGGAATGTTTTTAGTGTTCAGAAAGCACACTTATCTAAAAAACTGCCGAGAACAGGCACATGAGAACTCTGCCTCACTTCCTGTCTGTGGAGCGTCTTATCTCCTATTTCTTCTCAATCTTAAACACTCTCAAGGACCAAGTGCAAACCTCCACTCTTTCAGGGACTTGCCCATGGCCATCTCACCTGGAAATGGTCTTTTCTCCTTCCTTCATTTATTTGTTCAGCAAATATTTATGGAGTATCCACTCTCTCTAAGACACTGATTAGGTAATAGAAGATAAGTAAAAGTTATCTACATCAAATAGTTTTGCACATTTGTAGATATATACTTCTGAATCGTATTTTCTCAGTTAAATTGTGAGTTATTTGGGGCTACACCCTCAATCTTATTACTTATTCCATTCCTCATAAAATTTAGCAGAGTAACTTCTATGGGGAAGGCAATGGCACCCCACCCCAGTACTCTTGCCTGCAAAATCCAATGGATGGAGTAGCCTGGTGGGCTGCAGTCCATGGGGTCGCTCACAGTCGGACAGACTGAGCGACTTCACTTTCACTTTTCTCTTTCATGCATTGGAGAAGGAAATGGCAACCCACTCCAGTATTCTTGCCTGGAGAATCCCAGGGATGGGGGAGCCTGGTGGGATGCTGTCTATGGGGTCACACAGAGTCAGACACGACTGAAGTGACTTAGCAGCAGCAGCAACTTCTATTGAGACTTCAAGGAAGGGACTTCCCTGGTGGTCCAGTGGTTAGGACTCCAGGCTTCCCCTTCAGGGGGTATGGGTTCGATCCCTGATTGGGGAATGAAGATCGCACAAGCTGGGCAGCATGGCCCAAAAGAGTTAAAGGAAAAGTTTAATTTGTATGGTGAATATATTTTTAGATTTTCTGTAAAGATACTTATGTATGCAAGACATCAATAGTTCCAATAGTTAGTTATACCATTTAATCATTCCACGAAAAATATTCTAATCCAGGCATGAGACTAAACTTAAAAGTTTTTCAAAACTCAGTCTTCGCTTCACAACTATACAATCATTCCTACTTGGGACGCATCCCCCCAGCTATTTTCCCAGGCTCTGTAAGAATGCCACGTGTATATGTGTGTTTAAACATGTAAACATAAGGCAATAAATAAACCTGGTCTCTGTCAGATTTTCATCTGGTATGTACGCCTGAGTGTAGGCCCCGTAGAAAGAGCACTGTCCTAGGAATTAGGACATAAACCTTCCAATCCTTCACTCTTTTCCATTTCCTCCTTTGAAAAAGATAGAATAGGGAAGACATTGGGCTGAGCTAAGGTCCCTCCTCGGAGAAGGCAATGGCAACCCACTCCAGTACTCTTGCCTGGAAAATCCCATGGACAAGGTCTCTCCTAGCTTTAAAATCACGTGTGCTTCCGTGGACTGACTTCTTTGAACACAAATCAAGGGATGGAACATCAGGATTTAGTATACAAATGTAGCTTAAATCACTTGTTAATTATAGCCAACTGTCTCTTCATTTCCTGTTATGACAAACCTTCTTTGCAAATCCTGTTTCCCCAGTCTAGAAGGCCCTCCTCAAGGTTGCTTGAGAGTATAAACTACTACAATCATTCTGTAAAGCAATTTCACAATACTTCTCTAGGCCTCATCATCCTTCTATGTAAGATTACACCAGCTCCAGAGGGAAATGACTCACCGTATCACTTTGCAAATCCTGTTTCCCCAGTCTAGAAGGCCCTCCTCAAGGTTGCTTGAGAGTATAAACTACTACAATCATTCTGTAAAGCAATTTCACAATACTTCTCTAGGCCTCATCATCCTTCTATGTAAGATTATACCAGCTCCAGAGGGAAATGACTCACCGTATCTTCCTGCTGAGTCTCATTTCCATCCTGGACAGGGATTGGCCCCGGGCCTCCTGCACTGGGAACTCCAAATCTCAGCCACTGGACCACCAGGGAAGTCCCTCCCCCTGTTACAGCTGTATGTAACTCTTGTCTATCCTACGGGACATGGACCAAAGTTATTTGCCACTTTATGTCTCTCTGTAACAGAAATAAATTGATTAAAGCTTGATTTTTAAATTCAAATACGGTCACATTCAGTTCAGTTTAGTTGCTCAGTTGTGTCCGACTTTTTGCAAGCCCATGAACGGCAGCACACCAGGCCTCCCTGTCCATCACCAACTCCCGAAGTCCACCCAAACTCATGTCCATTAAGTCGGTAATGCCATCCAACCATCTCATCCTCTGTTGTCCCCTTCTCCTCCTGCCCTTAATCTTTCCCAGAATCAGGGAGCATCATTCCTTCCAAAGAACACCCAGGACCAATCTCCTTTAGAATGGACTGGTTGGATCTCCTTGCAGAGGCTGAATTAATTACACACTAATCTATGTCCCCAAAGCACTCTGGTCATACCACCAGTATCACATTGAAACGTGTTGTTTTATTTGTTTATTTCTATATATCCTTTTTGGTAAAAACCAGGTCTAACTCATTTTTATTGCTCAGAATCCTGCATTGTGTCTATCAGAAAAGACCCACTGAATAAACGTCTACGAAATGGATAAAGCAGCAGCTTAAGTGGGGGGAAATATACAAGGTTTCATTTCCCTGGGCTATGGGTGGAACTGCGTCCCCCTAAAATAATGTGTTGATGTCCTGAATCCCAGATCTCAAAATGTGACCTTATTGGGAATTAGGGTCATTGCAGATGTAACTAGTTAAAGTGAGATCATGCTGGAGGAGGGTAGGCTAGTGTCCTTATAAGAAGAAGACAGACACAGAAGGAGGAAGGCCATAAAGACAGGCTAAAGATTGGAGTTATATTCCTGTAACCTGAGGAGCACCTGGGGTCACCAGAGACAAGGAAGACCCTTCCCTAGTGGTTCTGAAGGAAGCACGGTACTGTCAACATCTTGATTTCAGACCTCTAGTGTCCAGAACTGACAGAGAATAAATGTATGCAGATTTAGGCCACCTAGACTCTGGTGCTTTGTTACGACAATGCTAGGAAACCAAATATCTAGTATGTTTAAATGGTCTTATCTACGTTACTCAGGGTACATTCTCTGTCATTTAGTCGTGTCTGACTCTTTGTGACCCCATGGACTGGAGCTCACTGGGCTGCCCTTTCCATGGGATTTCCCAGGCGAGAATACTGGAGTGGGTTGCCATTTCCTTCCCGACTCAGGGATCGAAGCCATGCCTCTCACTTCTCCTGTACTGGCAGGCAGATTCTTTACCACTGTATGTTACTCAGGGTTATCCCTAAAATGGAATTAGCTTTAGGCAAGAAAATAAAAACATTTTTAAAATTTATGGATTGCCTCAGTTCTGTAAGGTGTTAACAGTCTCCCAACATGGTATCCACCTGAAATGTGAACTCTTTGAAATGAACAATCAAATGAGTGAACGTGTATTTACAAGTTAATGGGTAATAGTAACGTATGGAATGTGATACCCTATGGTTCCAAATATCTCAAAATTGGGAGCAAACTGTCTTTAGAACCCTAAAAGAGCAATAACAAGTTTTTACTTAGAATCTATCGTGACGGGAAGACACAAAATAAAAGATAATAGATTCATCTATCCATTTATTCATTCATTTACTGTCATCTATTCATCCATTTTGGGGAAGGCAATGGCACCCCACCCCAGTACTCTTGCCTGGAAAATCCAATGGACAGAGTAGCCTGGTGGGCTGCAGTCCATGGGGTCGCTAACAGTCGGACAGACTGAGCGACTTCACTTTCACTTTTCTCTTTCATGCATTGGAGAAGGAAATGGCAACCCACTCCAGTATTCTTGCCTGGAGAATCCCAGGGATGGGGGAGCCTGGTGGGCTGCCGTCTACGGGGTCACACAGAGTCGGACACGACTGAAGTGACTTAGCAGCAGCAGCATTCATCCATTTACCCATCATCTAGTCATTCATTTACTCATTATCCCCCATTTTGGGAATGCAGTGGTGGACAATAAAATGAAGGTTCTTTCTCCTGGAGATTATATTTTGTTGGGGAATAGTAGGAAAAAAACAACATATAGGTTACATTAACTGATCCTATGAAACAAAGGAGGTGGATAAGAAAATAGGGAATACTGAAGGGAGGTTACCCCTTTAGTTGGGGTTGTCAGATGGGTTTATTTGATTAGATAGCATTTCGATGGAATGAGGGAAGGAGCCATACATGTGGATCTATAGCCATACATGCAGATCTACATGTGATATATGTATATATGAACTCCAATACTTTGGCCACCTGATGCGAAGAGCAAACTCATTGGAAAAGACCCTGATACTTGGAAACATTGCAGGCAGGAAGAGAAGGGAATGACAGAGGATGAAATGGGGAAAGATTGCAGGCAGGAAGAGAAGGGGATGACAGAAGTTGAAATGGTTGGATAACATCAAAAAATCAATGGATATGAGTTTGAGTAAATCAGGGAGATGGTAAAGGACAGGGAAGCCTCAGTTCAGTTCAGTCATGAAGTCATGTCCAACTCTTAGTGACGTCATGGACTGGAGCATGCCGGGCTTCCCTGTTCATCACCAACACCCACAGCTCACTCAGACTCATGTCCATCGAGTCAGTGATGCCATCCAACCATCTCATCCTCTGTTGTCCCCCTCTCCTCCCACCTTCAGTCTTTCTTAGCATCAGGGTATTTTCCAATGAGTCAGTTCCTCACATCAGGTGACCAAAGTACTGGAGTTTCAGCTTCAGCATCAGTCCAGCCAGTGAATATTCAGGACTGATTTCCTTTAAGATGGACTGGTTGAATCTCCTTGCAGTCCAAGGGACTCTCAGGAGTCTTTTCTAACACCACAGTTCAAAAGCATCAATTCTTTGATGCTTAGCCTTCTTTATAGTCCAACTCTCACATCTGTACATTACTACTGGAAAAACCATAGCTTTGACTAGACAGACCTTTGTTGGCAAAATAATGCCTCTGCTTTTTAACATGCTACCTAGGCTAGTCATAGCTTGTCTTCCAAGGAGCAAGTGTCTTTTAATTTCATGGCTGCAGTCACCATCTGCAGTGATTTTGGAGCCCCAAATAATAAAGTCTCTCACTGTTTCCACTGTTTCCCCATCCACTTGCCATGAAGTGATGGGACCAGATGCCATGATCTTGGTTTTCTGAATGTTGAGTTCTAAGCCAACTTTTTCACTCTCCTCTTTCACTTTCATCAAGAGGCTCTTTAGTTCTTCTTTGCTTCCTGCCATAAGGGTGGTGTCATCTGCATACCTGAGGTTATTGATATTTCTCCTGGCAATCTTGATTCCAGCGTGGGCTTCATTCAGCCTAGCATTTCTCATTTTGTACTCTACATAAAGTTAAATAAGCAGGGTGACAATATACAGCCTTGATGTAGTCCTTTCCTGATTTGGAACCAGTCTGTTGTTCCATGTCTAGTTCTAATGGTTGCTTCTTGAACTGCATACAGATTTCTCAGGAGGCAGGTCAGGTGGTCTGGTATTTCCATCTCTTTAAGAATTTTCCATAGTTTGTTGTGATTCACACAGTCAAAGGCTTTGGCCTAATCAATAAAGCAGAAGTCGATGTTTTTCTGGAACTCTCTTGCTTCTTCAATGATTCAACAGATATTGGCAATTTGATCTCTTGTTCTTCTGCCTTTTCTAAGACAGGGAAGCCTGATGTGCTACAATCCATGGGGTTGCAAAGAGTTGGCCACAACTTAGGAACAGAAGAAAAACAAATAGAGATATATATGTATATATCAGGGCCTTCCCTGGTAGCTCAGCTGGTAAAGAATTCACCTGCAATGCAGGAGACTCCAGTTCTATTCCTGGGTTGGGAAGATCCCCTGGAGAAAGGAGAGGCTACCCACTCCAGTATTCCTGGGCTTCCCTGGTGGCTCAGATGGTAAAGAATCAGCTTGCAATGCAAGAGACCTGGGTTCAATCCCTGGGTTGGGAAAATCCCTGGAGGAGGGCATGGCTACCCACTCCAGTATTCTTGCCTGGAGAATCCCATGGACAGAGGAGCCTGGTGGGCTACAGTCTATGGGGTTGAAAAGAGTCAGACATGACTGAAGTGGCTTAGCACAGCACAGTATGATTTAATACAGGAATTCAAGTGTCTCTCTGGCTGCTGTGTACAGAATACATCACAGGGTGAACAATGGTAGAAGCTGACAGGCTAGTTAGATGGAGACTGCTGGAATTTATTTGAAATGTCACAGTGACTTAAAGTAGTATGCGAAGTGGTTGTAGTCTGGCTATGTCCTGAGAATGGAATCAAATACTTGCAGATGGACTATACCGGTAGACCTGAAAGAGTCAGGCAAATAAACGTCACGATGAAGAGGGGAATAGTGAAGTTGGCAGTGGCAGGGACAGCATGCCACTCTTATCAGAAAGCATGAAGGCTTGAGGAATGAGTACATGCTTGAGGAACTGGAGAATCCTTTGGAGGAAGAGAAGAAGAAAAGCAAATGATAAGGGAGACTTCAGAGCTCAACTGCTACTGCTGCTAAGTCACTTCAGTCGTGTCCGACTCTGTGTGACCCCATAGATGGCAGCCCACCAGGCTCCCCCGTCCCTGGGATTCTCCAGGCAAGACACTAGAGTGGGTTGCCATTTCCTCCTCCAATGCATGAAAGAGAAAAGTGAAAGTGAAGTCGCTCAGTCTGTCCAACTGTTAGCGATCCCATGGACTGCAGCCCACCAGGCTACTCCGTCCATTGGATTTTCCAGGCAAGAGTACTGGGGTGGGGTGCCATTGCTTTCCCCGTCAGAGCTCAAGGCAACCCAGATTATATAGGATCATTGTTATATTATAAAGGTTGGAGTTTATCCTGAATGTGGAAAGGAGTTTTGAAGGTTTTTTGAAAGGGAGTGAGGCAGTATTGTATTTATAGTGTAGGATGCTAATGCTTACAATGGGATGGAGAAAGGGCAGGGATCAAGGGTGGAAACCAGGTTGGAGATTTTGCAGTATCTCATCTAAGAGATGATGGTGGCAATAGCACTAGAAATAAGGAGGACTAGACAGACAAAAATACTTATGAATGAAAAAGGCTAGACTGAACCATTAGTTGAATAGAGGAGGAGAGAGAGAGAGAGACAGCAAGGGTAACTCCAAATTTTATGACTTGGGTAATTGATTAGTGGTGGGCCATTCCCAGGTTTGTTGTCATGTCCTCCTCGAGGGGATCTTCCCAACCCAGGGAGTGAACACAGATCTCCAGGATTGCAGGAGGATTCTTTACTATTTGAGCCACCAAGGAAGCCCAAGAATACTGGAGCAGGTACCCTATCGCTTCTCTAGGGGATTGTCCCGACCCAGGAATTGAAGTCGGGTCTCCTGTATGTCAGGGACTTCAGCTAAGCTACCAGGGAATCTCCTCTAAAAGACACAAACATAAAACTCCTAGGGCCTGATAGCAGAGGCAGAGACCAATGAAGACTGCTCACTGCCTAGGTAGACCAAGAATGTCAAGTTCTGAAGGCCTAGCCTCATGCGATAATTTGCTTCACAGTGGTGATGTGGCAACAACTGAAGGACCGGTGTGCCCAGAGTTCTGTGTTTCTCTGACCTAGCAAGCCTCTCTTTCTCTGTGGGTGGTCAAGAACACCAAATTTTGAGCACTCCTTATCATGAGAACAAGGAAGAAATTGAGAACCTTGGCTATCACTAGTATCCTTTGCACTTCCTTCTGTGGCTTCATGAATAAACCATAGAAAAGTACAGGCTAAGCCAAGTCATCACCATCTCTAAGCTTTCAATCAGCTCCAGATTAGTGCCATGAATGGATGATGGTGCCATTAATTACATTTGTGAATAATAAAGGAGAAATATATTGTGGTGGCAGAGGGTAGGAAAGACAAGAAATCCAAGAAGAGACTTCCTGGGTCTGTAATTCAAGTTTAAAACCTGTGTTTAGAGCCCTTAAATGAGGTCTGATGTCAACAATAGATATGCATACCATTAGGGAACACTGGAGATCCCAAAAAGAGGTCAAAATAAGGAGATGAAGAGTCAGGGAGTAAGTTTAAGAAACATCAGAATGTAAATTATAGTCAGGAGGAAGTTGTGATATAACACGAGGAGCCTAGACTAGCTCTCTGTGATGACCTAGAGGGGTGGGCAGGGGACAGGGCAGGGAGGTTCAAGAGGAAGGTCATATGTGTATAGTTATAGCTGATTTGTGTTCTTGTATGACAGAAACCAATGCAACATTGTAAAGCAATTTTCCTCCAATTAAAAAATAAATTTTTTTAAAAAGGGGGAAAATTCTCAACAAAATACTAGCAANAATGGATAAAGAAGATATGGTGTGTGGTTGTTTGTGTGTTTATATATATCATATATATATAAATATATGTTATATATATGTTATATATATGATATATATGATATATATATATAATTATGACTGATTTGCATTGTTGTATGGCAAGAACAAACGTGACATTGTAAAGCAATTTTCCACCAATTAAAAAATAAAGAAATAAAAAGAAAGCACACCATTCTAGAAGAGACTGAACTGTTGGCAAGAGAGTGAAACAAGGAGAAAGTGGATCTTGGAATCCAAGGGAGAAGGGATATTTATAGCTTGCAGAGAGACCCAGTGAGGTACAGAATGAAAACTCTCGACTGAATTTAATAACAAAGAGGTCATAGATGATGTTAGGTGATAGTGAGGTAGAGAAATCAGATCTCAATAAATAATTAAATGGCAGGTTAAACACTGGTGACAGCACATGGTTAGCATTCTTTCTGATATACAGGTTTTTTGGTGAATGAGAGATCAGAGGATGGCTGGAGGAGAATATTAAATAAAAGAAGATTTATTATGTTAAACTGAGGCATATTAAACTTTTTAAGAATTTATTTGAGCAGAAATCAATTTGAATAGAGCAGCATCCAATCTGCTGGACAAGAACAACAAGGAAGTTTAATATTAGGCAAAAAAAAAGCAGATTGGTTACTTCAAGATTGCTTTCCTTTCGGGGAAGGCAGGTAATCAGGCAGATTACTTAACCAGTGCTAATCAGGCAATTCCTGATTGACTGGTTTAAGATTCCATTTCTGGAAGTGCTGAAACTGTAATTAAGTCTGTTTGGTGATATTGTGAAAGTCACTTAGTCATGTCCAACTCTTTGCGACCCCATATACTGTAGCCCGTCAGACGCCTCTGTCCATGGAATTCTCCAGGCAAGAATAATGGAGTGGGTAGCCAGTCCCTTCTCCAAGGGATTTTCTTGATCCAGAGCCAGGCTTCTCTGTCCATGGAATTCTCCAGGCAAGAATACTGGAGTGGGTTGCCATTTCCTTCCCCAGAGGATCGTCCCAATCCAGGGATCAAACCCGGGTCTCCTGCACTAAAGGAAGATTCTTTACCAGCTGAGCTGAGGGAAGCCTCAGGGCCACGTTAATTCTATGTAAACGGTTGCCTATGGCAGATTCAAGTTTTACTTTTTTGGGACTTTCTGGAATTTATTTTTTCTGAATGTTTTTGATTGAGGGGGTTGGTTGAATTGTGCATGCAGAACCTGCAGATAGGGAGTGCCTTATTATACCTGTCGCTGGGAACAATCCCTAAGGAAATAATTTCTTAAAAAAAAAACCAAGCAACCTTAATATGTGTGGTGGTTTAGTCACTAAGTCCTGTCCAACTCTTGTGACCCCGTGAACAGCAGCCCACCAGGCTCCTCTGTCCCTGGGATTCTCCAGGCAAGAATACTGGAGCGGGTTGCCATTTACTTCTCCAGAGGATCTTCCCAACCCAGGGATGGAACCTGGGTCTCCAGCATTGCAGGCAGACTCTTTACCAACTGAGCTACAAGGGAAGTTGGTAGGCCACAGGCCATGGGGTCACAAAACAGTTAGACACGACTGAGCATGCAGGCACAGGTATGCAGTTTATATGTAAACATGTTCATAATAGAATAATTTAAAATATTAATGCACAAAAATAGGTAAATGGATAAATGCCTTATATACAAATGAGAGGATATTGTGCTTGCTGTAGTTCAGTTGCTGAGTCATGTCTGACTCTTTGCAACCCCCAAGACTGCAGCATGCCACGCTCCCCTGTCCTGTACTATCTCCTGGAGTTTTCTCAGGTTCATGTCCATTGAGCCAGTGAGAATATTATGTAATCAACTAAAAATGTGGTTTGTAAAATTTGCACCAACACAGACAAATGCTATAATATAACGTTAAGTGAAAAAAAAAGCAGTATACATATATATATATATATGGATAATATACATATACACATATATATGTATACATATTACATATAAAATTTTATATGTAGCATAGTCAGAATAAGACACCAAAAAATACGAGTCAAAAAAAGAAATAGACTACCCTAAAATATTGAGGAGTTATCTTTCAAAGGTGAAATTGAAATTTGAGTTTTCTTTCTTCTCCTGCTTTTTCCTGTTTCCAAGTTGTCAAAATGGAGCGTGCACTAATTTTCGAGAGGAAAACAATGCATTTCCAAAAACAGGGCCATCAAGGGTTTAAGTTGAAAGCAGAAACTTCTCAAAGTTTAAATGCCTTAGTGATTCAGTGTCTGAAGTGTGTGTGGTGGTTTCAGCAGAAGTCCGGTCTTTGTTTCCTTAAGTGCTGTCAAGTCTGAAGAACTGTCTAAGCACGTGGTCGCTATTTCGAGTTGTCTCCTCATCCCCCGTCCAGGGAGCCCCGGGCTGTTTGGCTGGGACAGATTCGAGGATAAGCTGTGAACGAGGAAGAGCGGAGGCACTTTCCTCCACTTTGTGGCCAGAATACCAGCGAGCTCAGGAAGTTCTCCTTAAGCTCTTTTTCTGGCAAAGGCAGAAACCCTGGCTATGGTTCATTCACCACAGACTGATAAGGGCAGCAGGGATGCTGGGTGGCCTTTTCACATCACGGAATGTGCAGATGGGGCAAGTTAAGCCACGAATGTGTAGATACCGAAGCAGCCATTGGGTCAGTGTGTGGTATTAATAAAGTAGATGCGTTTTTCTCAGGGTTAGAATAAATGTGCCTGGGACTAAGCTTTAAATCTGTTGCAACTCTTTGTTTAGGAATATCTGCCATAGAATAACTTTTGTGTCTTAATTAAGTTCAAGGGCACAAAAGCACAATTATAATAAACAGGATCAGATGATACCACTACAAAGGAAAGGAGAATATTCTGAGAACAGAACTGAAACCTAAACAATAGGAAGTGAAACGAAACTGAAGCTTAGCCAGCAAAGCTGTTAAAACAAAAGAAGTCCTGATCTTACCAGAGTTCTAGCAGGTAACTGTACCTGAGCCAGCATCACCAAAGCTAAAAGAAATGAATGCCTTCAGTTTTCCTAAGTTACATTTAGACTAAAAATGAAACTTGTCACCAGCTTGTGACCTTGCTGAAGTCACTTAACCTCTCTGAGTCTCATGTACTCATCTGTGAAAATAGGGATTCATGCCAGCCTAGATTCAATATAGACTCTCAGGACTCTCAGAGATCTCAGGATGCACTCTCAAAAACAACAGAATGATCTCTGTTCGTCTCCAAGGCAAACCATTCAATATCACAGTAATCCAAGTCTATGCCCCGACCAGTGACCCTGAAGAAGCTGAAGCTGAATGGTTCTATGAAGATCTACAAGACCTTTTGGAACTAACACCCAAAAAAGATGTTCTTTTCATTATAGGGGACTGGAATGCAAAAGTAGGAAGTCAAGAAATACCCGGAGTAACAGGCACATTTGGCCTTGGAGTACAGAATGAAGCAAGGGAAAGGTTAACAGTTTTGCCAAGAGAATGCACTGGTCATAGCAAACACCCTCTTCCAACAACACAAGAGAAGACTCTACACCTGGACATCACCAGATGGTCAATACCAAAATCAGATTTATTATATTCTTTGCACCCAGAGATGGAGAAGCTCTATACAGTCAGCTAAAATGAGACTGAGAGCTGACTATGGCTCAGATCATGAACTCCTTATTGCCAAATTCAGACTTAAATTGAAGAAAGTAGGGGAAAACACTAGACCATTCAGATATGACCTAAATCAAATCCCTTATGATTGTATAGTGGAAGTGAGAAATAGATTCAAGGGATTCGATCTGATAGACAGAGTGCCTGATGAACTATGACACTGTACAGGAGACAGGGAACAAGCCCATCCCCAAGAAAAAGAAACGGAAAAAAGCAAAATGGCTGTCTGAGGAGGTCTGACAACTAGCTGTGAAAAGAAGAGAAGTGAAAGACAAAGGAGAAAAGAAAAGATATATCCACCTGAATGCAGAGTTCCAAAGAATAGCAAGGAGCGATAAGAAAGCCTTCCTCAGTGATCAATGCAAAGAAATAGAGGAAAACAATAGAATGGAAAAGACTAGAGATTTCTTCCAGAAAATTAGAGATACCAAGGGAAATTTTCATGCAAAGATGGGCTCAATAAAGGACAGAAATGGTATGGACCTAACAGAAGCAGAAGATATTAAAAAGAAGTGGCAAGAATACACAGAACTATACAAAAAAGATCTTCATGACCCAGATAATCACAATGGTGTGATCACTCACCCAGAGCCAGACATCCTGGAATGTGAAGTCAAATGGGCCTTAGGAAGCATCACAACAAACAAAGCTAGTGGAGGTGATGGAATTCCAGTGGAGCTATTTCAAATCTTAAAAGATGATCCCGTGAAAGTGCTGCACTCAATATGCCACCAAATTTGGAACATTCAGCAGTGGCCATAGGACTGGAAAAGGTCAGTTTTCATTCCAATCCCAAAGAAAGGCAATGCCAAAGAACGTTCAAACTACCACACAATTGCACTCATCTCACAGGCTAGCAAAGTAAAGCTCAATATTCTCCAAGCCAGCTTTCAACAGTACATGAACCGAGAACTTCCAGATGTTCAAGCTGGATTTAGAAAAGGCAGAGGAACCAGAGATCAAATTGCCAACATCTGTTGGATCGTCAAAAAAGCAAGAGAGTTCCAAAAAAACATCTACTTCTGCTTTATTGACTATGTCAAAACCTTTGACTGTATGGATCACAATAAACTGTGGAAAATTCTGAAAGAGATGGGAATACCAGACCACCTGACATGCCTCTTGAGAAATCTGTCTGTATGCAGGTCCAGTTAGAACTGGAAATGGAACAACAGACTAGTTCCAAATTGAGAAACAAGTATGTCAAGGCTGTATACTGTCACCCTGCTTATTTAACTTATATGCAGAGTACATCATGAGAAACACTAGGCTGGAAGAAGCACAAGCTGGAATCAACACTGCTGGGAGGAATATCAATAACCTCAGATATGCAGATGACACCACCCTTATGGCAGAAAGTGAAGAGGAGCTAAAAAGCCTCTTGATGAAAGTGAAAGAGGAGAGTGAAAAAGTTGGCGTAAAGCTCAACATTCAGAAAACGAAGATCATGGCAACTGGTCCCATCACTTCATAGCAAATAGATGGGGAAACAGCGTCAGACTTTATTTTAGGGGGCTCCAAAATCACTGCAGATGGTGACTGCAGCCATGAAATTAAAAGACGTTTATTCCTTGGAAGAAAAGCTCTGACCAACCAAGACAGCATATTAAAAAGCAGAGACATTACTTTGCCAACAAAGGTCCGTCTAGTCAAGGCTGTGGTTTTTCCAGTGGTCATGTATGGATGTGAGAGTCATGTATAGATGTGAAGAAGGCTGAGTGCCGAAGAATTGTGGTGCTGAAGAAGACTCTTGAGAGTCCCTTGGACTGCAAGGAGATCCAACCAGTCCTGAATATTCACTGGTGGGACTGATGCTGAAGCTGAAACCCCAATACTTTGTCCACCTGATGCGAAGAACTGACTCACTGGAAAAGACCCTTATGCTGGGAAAGATCGAAGGTGGGAGAAGAAGGGGACGACAGAGGATGAGATGGCTGGATGGCATCACCGACTCAATGGATATGAGTCTGAGTGAACTCCGGGAGTTGGCGGTGGACAGGGAGGCCTGGCGTCTTGCAGTCCACGGGGTCGCAGAGTCAGACATGGCTGAGCAACTGAACTGACTGACTGACTGAGATTCAATACAGACTCTCAGGCCTTGAAGAGGACTAGAGGCCGCCGAGCCCGACCCCCTGCCCTGGTGCGGGCCACGCGTCCCCCCAGGCCCCTCACATTCAGGGCCCGTCTCTCCGGTTCCGATAGTGAGTTCTGCAGACAACTGGGGTTTCTGCTGGGCTCACGGAAGGCTCAGGCGAGGTGGGTGCCCAGCAACGTGCGGGGAAGGGTGGCAGCAGAAAGCCCGGGCGGAGTTACACCGGCGTGGCTTCGGAGGCCGGCTGAGCGGTCCCAGGCCGCTGGGACAGGGCACCGCAGTCATCGCCAGAGCGGGACGCTGTGGCGGTGCTTAGAGCGCGACCGCGGAGCCAGAAACCGGAGCCGTGATGGGCACCCGCCGGGGCGTGGGGCCTGGGCGGGCGGAAGACCCGCTCAGGAATGAAGAGCCCTAGCTTGCCTGGACGCTCTGTGTCCCCGTCTTGAAACGGATCTTTTCACAGCGATTTCCCTTTGCCCTGGGCTCCCCAAACAGTGTAGCGAGTTCTTAGATGGCTTCCAAGAGCTGCTCAGCAGAGAGCTGGGGGAGACCAGGACGGGGACGCGGGGAGACGGGCCACTGCCCGGCAGGGCGTGACTCTGCCCCGAGCGCCGGCAGCGTCGGGACAGGCGGCGCCGGGCACGGCCCAGCACCCGGCGGGGCAGCGGAGAGCCTGCGGGCCGGCGCCCGCTCCCGCGCAGGCAGCCCACAGCCGGGTCTGGGAGAGGGCGAGGCAGGGCCCAGGTGTTGCCGCCTCTTCCCTTTGCTTCATTGAAGTAAGATTCTCATAACATAAAAGCAACCGTGTAAAGACACAGAGTTCAGGGACCTCGCTGGCCGGCTCGAGGTTAGGACTGTTTTCTCTGCTGGGGGCCCAGGTTCCATCTCTGGTTGGGGAACTAAGATCCGACAAGCCGTGTAGCGCGACCAATAAATAAATAAAGCAAAAGTGGGGGGTTCGGTGGCACTTGGTGCTCTCACAACGTTCTGCAGCCATCCCCACTGTTTAGTCCCATCCCCTCACCCTGGACCCCTTAAGCAGTCACTCAGTATCCCCACCCCCCGGCAACCGCTAGTTTGCTTCCCGCCTCTATGGATTTACCTCTTCTGGACACATGGCATAAATGGAAGCATAAACTGTGTGACCTTTTGTGTCCGGCTTCTTTCACTTAGCATCACGTTTTAGGGATTCATCCACATTGTGAAACCCGCTCAGTCATGTCCCACTGTTTGCGACTCCATGGTCTATACAGTCCATGGAACTTTCTAGGCCAGAATACTGGAGTGGGTTGCCATGCTCTCCTGCAGGGGATCTTCCCAACCCAGGGATCGAACACCGGTCTCCGGCATTGCAGGCGGATCTCTACCAGCTGAGCCACAAGGGAAGCCCAAGAATACTGGAGTGGATAGCCTATCCCTTCTCCAGCGGAGATTCCCGACTCAGGAATTGAACTGGGGTCTCCTGCATTACAGGCGGATTCTTTACCAACTGAGCTATGCAGCAGATGGCACTGTGGCATTTGGGTGAATTATATACCCTGTATGGATATACCACATTGGTTTATCCATCCATATTCTGAGGGACATGGTGGTTTCCATCATTTGGCTCTTGTGGACAGTGCAGGCATGAACATTCATGTGTATGTATTTGTTCGAGCACCTATTTTCAGTTCTAGAATACTGGATCCTATGATAATTCTATGCTTAACTTTCTGAGCCACCAGTGGCTGCACCATTTTACATTCTTACCAGCAGGGAACGAGTTTTCCAATTTCTCCACATCTTTGCCAACCCTTGTTGTTGGTTTCCTTTGTTTTTTCTAATGATAGCCATCTTTCTGGGCGTGAGATACATCTCACTGCGGTTTTGACTTACATTTCCTTAGTGACTAATGATGTGGAGCATCTTTCTGTGTGTTTGTTGGTTGTTTATATATCTTTGGAGAAATGTCTATTCAAAGTTTTTGCCCATTTTAAAATTTAGTTGTTTGTATCTCTGTTGTTGAGTTCTAAGGGTTCTTTATACATTCTGGATGCAAGTGTCTTATCTGATACATGCTTTTGAATATTTTCTTCTATTGTGTACAGTCTTTTAACTTTCTTGATTGCCCTTTGATACACAAACATTTCTTAATTTTTATGAGTTCATTTTATCTTTTGTTACTTGTACTTTTCTATGTAATTTCTAAGAATCCATTGCCAAATCTGAGGTCAGGAAGTGAAAGAAAATGAAAGTGTTAGTCTCTCAGTCATGACTGACTCTTTGCAACTCCACAGGCTGTAGCCCGCCAGGCTCCTCTGTCCACGAAATCCTCCAGGCAAGAATGCTGGAGTGGGTTGCCATTCCCTTCTCCAGAGGATCTTCCTGACCCAGGGACTGAACCCTGGTCTTCTACATTGCGGGAAGATTACCATCTGAGCCAACAGGGAAGTCAGGAAGGTCTATCCCTATATTTCCTTCTAAGAATTGTATAGTTTTGGCTTCTAAGTTTAGGTCTTTGATCCATATTAGTTACTTTTTGTATATGCTGTAAAATAGAAGTCCAACTCATTCTTTTGCTTGCAGATATCCAGTTGTCCCAATATCATATGTTGAAAGCTTATTCTTTCCATTTTTTTTGTCCTGACAACCTTGTCAATTAGCCCTAGATATATGGGTTTAATTCTGGACTCTCACCTTTACTCCTTTGATCTAAATGTCTTATCATTTTTAATTGCTGTGGAGTATGCATATGTATGCATGGCACTAAGTCATGGTAATATATCAATAAATTCTGGCCAAATATCAGATGTATGTTCAGTTCAGTTCAGTTCAGTTGCTCAGTCGTGTCCAGCTCTTTGCGACCCTATGAATCGCAGCACGCCAGGCCTCCCTGTCCATCACCAACTCCTGGAGTTCACTCAAACTCACATTCATCGAGTCGGTGATGCCATCCAGCCATCTCATCCTCTGTCGTCCCCTTTTCCTCCTGCCCCCAATCCTTCCCAGCAACAGAGTCTTTTCCAGTGAGTCAACTCTTCACATGAGGTGGCCAAAGTACTGGAGTTTCAGCTTTAGCATCATTCCTTCCAAAGAACACCCAGGGCTGATCTCCTTTAGAATGGACTGGTTGGATCTCCTTGCAGTCCAAGGGACTC
>SJYX01013574.1:49053-90134 GCA_006410675.1 Oreotragus oreotragus | reverse complement strand
CGTATGTTGGCAATTTGGTCTCTGGTTCCTCTGTCTTTTCTAAAACCAGCTTGAACATCAGGAAGTTCAGATGTATGTAGCATTTGGTAAATTTGATAAAAGAGTGGGCTGTTAACTTTAAGATATTGCAAACACAAGCACTGAGATAGCAATTTAGAGACCTTTGCAAGCGCTTGAAATAAATATATGAAGAGACACCCAGAGCAGCCTTACTTGGAAGCCTGACCTAGAAGCAAGGATGCTTGTCTCGGTGGTTGAGCTCATCCTACAGATATTTACATGTAAGCATTTTACGGAAGGTCACATCCATCAAGGACACTGCAAACAATTTGGAACCCAGTGCTCCATATACTAAAACCAGAAAGAAATGATGATGTGTTTGCTTGCAGCTATTTTTAAATCTCCCCCTCTTTTCAGTTTAGTAACATCACAATTAGCTTTTCTCTCTCTTTAGACAAAGAAGTGAAACTTTCTGGTTGTAAATTTAGTTCCAATAAATTCAGTGAAATGGTCTAAATAGTTTATTGTTTCCTAGTTAGATGTTAACAAAATTAACAATAATTATTAATTATATTTTATTACTATGGGTACATATTATTTATATAATAATATACTCTGTATATAGGTAATTTATTTATATTTATTGTTAATCATAATTATTAGGAATATTTAATTGGAAGGACTGATGCTGAACTTGAAGCTCCAATACTTTGGCCACCTGATGCAAAGAACTGGCTCACTGGAAAAGACCCTGATGCTGGGAGATTAAAGGCAGAAGAAGGGGACGATAGGGAACGAGAGGGTTGGATGGCATCACTGACTCAATGGACGTGAGTTTGAGTGAACTCTGGGAGACGGTGAGGGACAGGGAGGCCTGGCGTGCCGCAGTCCATGCGGTTGCAGAGAGTCGGACACTGCTGAGCAACTGAACAATAACACTTACTTAAGAAAAATTCTTTGAGTTAACAATTCATTGATTGTTTACTTGGAGTAGCATGTGAGATGAGGATATTTGTTCATCCGTTTAACAAACATTGTCTGAACACACACGCCCTGGGCACCGGGGTGGGACAGGACCAGGCCCTGACGGCCTGAAGCTGCCATAAAGGGCAAGGTAGCAGAGGCCGCAGGTCGCTTCCAGGCTCCCCCGCCCAGTCTCATCACGGGCTCTGGCCTGCCCATCTGCCCAAGCCCACAGGTACACCTTCCCCTGAGCCTCTCAGCTTAGCCAAGACATACAGGTGGTTTTCCTGTGAAATCTCACTGGGATGCTAAGGAAAACCCCCAAAGCAAGAGAACAAAAGAGACAAAGAAACAACCAAAGCAGAGAAATAGATATGGATCGTTTATCTGGAGGGAACAAGAGTTCAGTCTTACCCGCCAGGCCCTCCTCCAGGGGATCTTCCCCACCCTGGGATCAACTCCCGTCTCCTGCGTTGGCAGGCAGGTTCTTTACCACTAGTGCCACCTGGGAAGCCCCTTGTCAGGAGAACCTTCCCCAAACCCTGCTTTCCACACAATGACGCAGTATTGCTAGCAAACCTCTCCCTTTGTTGCCAAGACTCTTAAGAAGCTTCTGCAGGGGAGACGCGGGGCTTCCCCGGTGGCGCAGACGGTAAAGGGTCTGCCTGTAATGTGGGAGACCCGGGTTCCCTGGGTCCTGAAGTTCTCCTGGAGGAGAGCACAGCAACCCACTCCAGGATCCTTTCCTGGAGAGTCCCACGGACAGGGGAGCCTGGTGGGCTACAGTCCATGGGGCTGCAAAAAGAGACGACTGAAGGGACTTAACATGCATGCACGAGAGACACAGGAGGTTTGCGGGGCCTCAGCAGACTATTGGAGATAGGATTCAGAACCTCTGGGCTATCTCTAGGGGTCATTAACTTGGGAATAAACTGCCCTCCAGCCCTCCGTTCCTCCCTAACCTTTTCAGGGCAACAGGACGAAGAGAGGCCCGCAGCCATGTCTGTAAATCCAGATGTAAGTCAAGCTAACATACTGTTAAATGGCATTCATAGCCTCCTTCCTTGGTAAATGTAACTTCACAATGATACGGAAAACAAGGTTCCAGTTTAGAATCCCTCTGTCTCTGTCTAGAGGCCTGCCCTGTCACTCCAGGAAGGAGCTTTCATGTATATGGGTGGACACTTCACCCAACATGTCCAAGTTCTGTATTAATTTCTTAAAACTGCATTTGTATCTACAATTATCTCAGTAAAAAATTTTTTTAAATATTTACTTATTTATTTGGCTGCCTTATATATAAAGGTTGGGAAAGGAGTACGTCAAGGCTGTATATCTTCATCCTGCTTATTTAACTTATATGCAGAGTACATCATGTGAAATGCTGGGCTAGATGAAGCACAAGCTGGAATCAACATTGCTGGGAGGAATATCAATAACCTTAGATATGCAGATGACACCACCCTTATGGCAGAAAGTGAAGAAGAACTAAAGAGCCTCTTGACGAAAGTGAAAGAGGAGAGTAAAAAAGTAGGCTTAAAGCTCAACATTCAGAAAACTAAGATCATGGCATCCGGTCCCATTACTTCATGGCAAATAGACTGGGAAAGAATGGACACATGAGAGACTTTATTTTTTGGGGCTCCAAAATCACTGCAGATGGTGACTGCAGCCATGAAATTAAGACGCTTGCTCCTTGGAAGAAAATCTATGACCAACCTAGACAGCATATTAAAAAGCAGAGACATTACCTTGCTGACAAAAGTCCGTTTAGCCAAAGCTATGGTTTTTCCAGTGGCCATGTATGGATGTGAGAGTTGGACTATAAAGAAAGCTGAGTGCCGAAAAATTGATGCTTTTGAACTGTGGTGTTGGAGAAGACTCTTGAGAGTCCCTTGGACTGCAAGGAGATCCAACCAGTCCATCCTAAAGGAGATCAGTCCTGGGTGTTCATTAGTAGGACTGATGCTGAAACGCCAATACTTTGGCCACCTGATGCAAAGAGCTGACTCATTTGAAAAGACCCTGATGCTGGGAAAGATTGAAGGCAGGAGGAGAAGGGGATGACCGAGGATGAGATGGCTGGATGGCATCACTGACTCGATGGACGCGAGTCTGAGTGAACTCCGGGAGCTGGTGATGGACAGGGAGGCCTGGCGTGCTGCAGTCCATGGGGTCGCAGAGAGTTGGACACGACTGAGCGCCTGAACTGAAACTGAAACATCGCCGCCTCGGATTTTAGTTTCGTCCGGTTGATCCTCCACTGTGGCCGCCAGACTCTAGCTGGGGCACGAGGGCTTAACTGCACTGTCTTTCTTACACTGGACCGTGAGCACACCTACACTTTGCTTTGGAGGGAGACAGTGTCTCTACCTTTTGAAGGTGTTCTCCTCGCAAACATCCTAGAAACGACAGTCCAGGCAACGGGCTGCCAGAGCATCTACTCCCAAGATGTGCAGAAACACAAGAGAGCATGGAGGATGGGCGCCCGGCAATGACAGCTCGGGACATCACTTGCTCGAGCCCCAGACTGAAAAAGGAAGCGGCTCTCCAAGGCTGCTGGGGTCCGCGGCATGTGGGCTGTTGGTCTCCCGCATTGCAAGGCAGAGTCTTAGCCACTGGACCACCAGGAAAGCCCCTTATAAAACGTTTAATTAAAAAGCAAAGAGAGTGTGTGTGTACCTGTGTGCTCTCTGACCCGTCCGCTCCAACAAGTGGGGTCCCTGCGCTGGGCTGTCTGCTCTCAGGCGCCCCCTCTGGTCGCCTGCAGCCTGGCCCCTCCTCACAGCACAGGGAGCCCCAGGTCTAGGGCTCAGACAGCCTCCAGTCCCTTCCGGGCCGCCCTGGCCTTGCCCTGCTTCCATCCTCCCAAGTAAAGTGTCCTGCTCCGCCTGTGTGAGCGCTTCTAAGCGCACGGGTAGCCCGGGGGAGCTGTCTGTGGGGACTGTGAGCAGAGCTTGGTTTGGAAAAGGAAGGGCTAGCATGTTGGTAAGCACTCACGCGCGTGGCCAGTGTGGGGAAGGGAAGGCGGACACACAGTGGTCTTCTCGTTTTCGCCCTAAGATTCTGGAAAGGAAATCGAGAAGAAGGCTGAGCCGGCCTTCCCCTCCCTCTCCGACCTCTAGGGACTGGGGCACGGTTCATAAAACCCAGAGACAAAGATCAACCCTTCTGCTCCAGTCAACCGCAGACAACCGTGATGCCCAACAGCGCGGCCGGCACCAGCGCAGAGGGTAAAGCACAGGGCCCGGAGCTAGGCCAGGGCACGGCTCCCGACCCCGCCCTGCGAGCCACAGGCTGATCGTGCTCCTCCGGAAAGAAGGGCCGTTCATTTTGGCATCCGATGCCCAGCAGTTCAAAGTACAGACGCCTTTTCTAGGTCCTTCTGGCCCCGCCAGGACATGACCAGGAGGCCCATGGCAGACAGCTATTTCTGTGTCGAGTCCTGTCAGACATGAGGATTCCTTGGTTCCTAAATAACCCCACTTTCTGAGGATAAAGCAAACCTGCCACTTGATGGTCATGGCCCAGAAGTAAACAGAACCGGGGGGAGAGCTGAACTCAGGGTACTGTTGAGAAGCTTCTGGAGGTTTAATATTTAGTAACAGCATCGTGCGTCAATCACCAGGTGCCGAATGCTTTAGAGTCTGGAGCATTTCTTTTTCTATTCCAGAGCAATTTCTGCTTCACAGTAGAGCTGCGGATTTACCATCTTAGGTGTTTCTGCACTGCCTCGTTCCCTCCCAAGAGGATCTGAAACAGCTTGTCTCCCTTTAAGGGTAATGTGTC
Organism: Oreotragus oreotragus; assembly: GCA_006410675.1. Lineage (NCBI taxonomy): Eukaryota > Metazoa > Chordata > Mammalia > Artiodactyla > Bovidae > Oreotragus > Oreotragus oreotragus. The sequence goes on along the minus strand of SJYX01013574.1, from coordinate 85,382 downwards.
TGGGTCCTCTACAGAGTGCCTTTGGTTTTATATGAGTCAGCCAAAATTTCTCTTGGGAAATTGTCAGAGAAAATAAATAACTGAGCGGGGAAAGGCAGAGTCACAGTGGAGGATGCTTGGGTTCGAGGGTGCTGTGAAGATGTCTGCTGAGGCTGCACCGGGGGAAGGGCGCCACGAGATCGTTTCCAGGGGACTGTTCCGGAGAGCAGGGCCTGGCAGGCAGACTGCGCTCAGCAAATGCTTGTTGAATGGGGCAGCGTCTCTCAGCCAGTGTGCTGCTGCCTATGGGAGGGACGGGCGGCTGGTGCCCTTGGCCACAAGTGTCACCATTTCCTGCATTAGCCGTGCAGAAGGCCCCAGAGCCAGCCCTGGCACTCTGAAGGCGCCATGAACTCCTCCAGGGCAGAGAAAAGAGCTCGTCTGTATTTACATCCTAAGCGCAAGGCATCATGCCTGGCATCCATGTAAGAAAGTGAAAGTGTTAGCTGCTCAGTTGTGTCCGACTCTTTGCAACCCCAAGGGCTGTAGCCCCCCAGGCTCCTCTGGCCATGGAAGTCTCCAGGGAGGAACACTGGAGTGGGTAGCCATTCCCTTCTCCTAGGGATCTTTCAGACCCAGGAATTGAACCTGGGTCTCCCGCATTGCAGGCAGATTCTTTATCCTCTGAGCCACCAGGGAAATCCTGGCATCTGGTAGGTGCTAAATAAACGTTGAGTAGAATTTGCAAGCATGCTTTTTATAACCTCCTCCAAGTCATCTACTAGGATGCTGAGCAGTAAAAAGATCAAGCACAGAACTGCTGGTCCTCCGGGGATCAGGATGACAATCATGCATTAATCCACACTGGAGGGAGGTGAGGTCTAAGAAGGAGACTTTTTGTTGAGACATGATGGTTTTAGTTCAAACAGTAGAATGAGTGTCCCAGGGGCAAACTGGACCCTAATGAGTGAAAAAGAGAGAAAAGGTCAAGATCTCCCAAGAAGAGGGTGCTGGGTAAGTCTTGGGGAAAGGGGCGTTCTTCTAACTGCTGGAACAGGGATAGATGTTTGGTTTTTCTGGGACAGAATTGGATGACTTTTAGGAGAAGTCATAAATATGGGCCAAACCTCTGACCCAAGAATTTCACTTGTAGATTTCAATTGTTAAAATTTAATCAGCTTCACAAAGATATTAGCATATCACAGTATTGGTTATAATGGTGAAACATTTACAATAATGTTAACTTTCAACAAGCGCTTAAATAAATCATTGAATATCGTCACTGAATGTAATATTACATAGCTGTTAAAATGGTGATGGAGAATTAGACTTATTTGAATGAAATTTATTTGTACTATATGATTTAAGTAAAAAGAGTGAGATACCAATGGTACCGTTTTTGTTTGCTGCTGCTGCTGCTGCTAAGTCATTTCAGTCGTGTCCGACTCTGTGTGACCCCATAGACGGCAGCCCACCAGGCTCCCCCGTCCCTGGGATTCTCCAGGCAAGAACACTGGAGTGGGTTGCCATTTCCTTCTCCAATGCATGAAAGAGAAAAGTGAAAGTGAAGTCGCTCAGTCTGTCCGACTGTTAGCGACCCCATGGACTGCAGCCCACCAGGCTACTCCGTCCATGGGATTTTCCAGGCAAGAGTACTGGGGTGGGGTGCCATTGCCTTCCCCGTTTTGTTTGCTAGAAACATTTATATTTGGAGGGAGAGAGAGAACAAAATTCTTAAAGAATACATATCAAAATGCTAATGGTGAGGACTTCCCTAGTGGATAGGAATCCGCCTGTCCGTGCAGGGGACACTGGCTCCAGGCCTGGTCGAGGAAGATCCCACACGCTGCAGAGCAACTAAGCCTGTGAACCACGACTGCTGCGTCCTTGCGCCCAGCCCCAAAGCCAGGCCTACCGAAGCCCAGGTGCCCGGGATCCCGCGGCTCCGCAACGGGAGACGCCACCACGACTAGGCCGCGCAGCGCAACGGGAGGGCAGCCGCGCCCGCCGCAGCCAGAGAAAGCCCGGCCCAGAAGGCCCAGCACAGCAAAGCCAATCCAGAAAAGCAAACAAATACAGCAACGTGCACGTGCCAGAAAATTAATGCTAATGGTGATTATCTTCTGTACAACTGATTTAACATTTTAACTCTTATCTGTTATTTCTAAACTTCTCACTGTGGATATGTGATATTGTAAACACAGTCATCATAACACAGATAATAATAAAGGTTATTATACACATACTAATAAAAGTTTGTAAGGTCTCCCCAGACAGCCAATTTGCATTTATTTTCCAAGGGGATGGTCTTGATCCCTGTCTCCTGTACAGTGTCACGAACCTCATTCCATAGTTCATCAGCCACTCTATCTATCAGATCTAGGCCCTTAAATCTATTTCTCACTCCCACGGTATAGTCATAAGGGACTTGATTTAGGTCATACCTGAATGGTCTAGCGGTTTTCCCTACTTTCTTCAATTTAAGTCTGAATTTGGTAATAAGGCGTTCATGATCCGAGCCACAGTCAGCTCCTGGTCTTGTTTTTGTTGACTGTATAGAGCTTCTCCATCTTTGGCTGCATAGCATATAATCAATCTGATTTCGGTGTTGACCATCTGGTGATGTCCATGTGTAGAGTCTTCTCTTGTGTTGCTGGAAGAGGGTGTTTGGTATGACCAGTGCATTTTCTTGGCAAAACTCTATTAGTCTTTGCCCTGCTTCATTCTGCATTCCAAGGCCAAATTTACCTGTTATTCCAGGTGTTTCTTGACTTCCTAATTTAGCATTCCAGTCCCCTATAATGAAAAGGACATCTTTTTGGGGTGTTAGTTCTAAAAGGTCTTGTAGGTCTTCAAAGAACCGTTCAACTTCAGCTTCTTCAGCGTTACTGGTTGGGGCATAGACTTGGACAACTGTGATACTGAATGGTTTGCCTTGGAAACGAACAGAGATCATTCTGTCATTTTTGAGATTGCATTCAAGTACTGCATTTTGGACTCTTTAGTTGACCATGATGTCTACTCCATTTCTTCTGAGGGATTCCTGCCCGCAGTAGTAGATATAATGGTCATCTAAGTTAAATTCACCCATTCCAGTCCATTTTAGTTCGCGATTCCTAGAATGTCGATGTTCACCCTTGCCATCTCTTGTTTGACCACTTCCAATTTGCCTTGATTCATGGACCTGACATTCCAGGTTCCTATGCAATATTGCTCTTTACAGCATGTGACTGGTGATAGAAGCAAGATCCGATGCTGTAAAGAACAATATTGCATAGGAACCTGGAATGTCAGGTCCACGAATCAGGGCAAATTGGAAGTGGTCAAACAAGAGATGGCAAGGGTGAACGTCGACATTCTAGGAATCAGCGAACTAAAATGGACTGGAATGGGTGAATTTAACTCAGATGACCATTATATCTACTACTGCGGGCAGGAATCCCTCAGAAGAAATGGAGTAGCCATCATGGTCAACAAAAGAGTCCGAAATGCAGTACTTGGATGCAATCTCAAAAACGACAGAATGATCTCTGTTCGTTTCCAAGGCAAACCATTCAATATCACAGTTATCCAAGTCTATGCCCCAACCAGTAATGCTGAAGAAGCTGAAGTTGAACGGTTTTATGAAGACCTACAAGACCTTGTAGAACTAACACCCAAAAAAGATGTCCTTTTCATTATAGGGGACTGGAATGCTAAAGTAGGAAGTCAAGAAACACCTGGAGTAACAGGCAAATTTGGCCTTGGAATGCGGAATGAAGCAGGGCAAAGACTAATAGAGTTTTGCCAAGAAAATGCACTGGTCATAGCAAACACCCTCTTCCAGCAACACAAGAGAAGACTCTACACATGGACATCACCAGATGGTCAACACCGAAATCAGATTGATTATATTCTTTGCAGCCAAAGATGGAGAAGCTCTATACAGTCAACAAAAACAAGACCAGGAGCTGACTGTGGCTCAGATCATGAACTCCTTATTTCCAAATTCAGACTTAAATTGAAGAAAGTAGGGAAAACCGCTAGACCATTCAGGTATGACCTAAATCAAATCCCTTATGATTATACAGTGGAAGTGAGAAATAGATTTAAGGGCCTAGATCTGATAGACAGAGTTCCTGATGAACTATGGAATGAGGTTCGTGACATTGTACAGGAGACAGGGATCAAGACCATCCCCATGGAAAAGAAATGCAAAAAAGCAAAATGGCTGTCTGGAGAAGCCTTACAAATAGCACTGAAAAGAAGAGAGGCGAAAAGCAAAGGAGAAAAGAAAAGATATAAGCATCTGAATGCAGAGTTCCAAAGAATAGCAAGAAGAGATAAGAAAGCCTTCTTCAGCAATCAATGCAAAGAGATAGAGGAAAACAACAGAATGGGAAAGACTAGAGATCTCTTCAAGAGAATTGGAGATACCAAGGGAACATTTCATGCAAAGATGGGCTCGATAAAGGATAGAAATGGTATGGACCTAACAGAAGCAGAAGATATTAAGAAGAGGTGGCAAGAATACACAGAAGAACTGTACAGAAAAGATCTTCACGACCCAGATAATCATGAGGATGTGATCACTAATCTAGAGCCAGACATCTTGGAATGTGAAGTCAAGTGGGCCTTAGAAAGCATCACTACGAACAAAGCTAGTGGAGGTGATGGAATTCCAGTTGAGCTGTTTCAAATCCTGAAAGATGATGCTGTGAAAGTGCTGCACTCAATATGCCAGCAAATTTGGAAAACTCAGCAGTGGCCACAGGACTGGAAAAGGTCAGTTTTCATTCCAATTCCAAAGAAAGGCAATGCCAAAGAATGCTCAAACTACCGCACAATTGCACTCATCTCACATGCTAGTAAAGTAATGCTCAAAATTCTCCAAGCCAGGCTTCAGCAATACGTGAACCGTGAACTTCCTGATGTTCAAGCTGGTTTTAGAAAAGGCAGAGGAACCAGAGATCAAATTGCCAACATCCGCTGGATCATGGAAAAAGCAAGAGAGTTCCAGAAAAACATCTATTTCTGCTTTATTGACTATGCCAAAGCCTTTGACTGTGTGGATCACAATAAACTGTGGAAAATTCTGAAAGAGATGGGAATACCAGACCACCTGACCTGCCTCCTGAGAAATCTGAGGTCAGGAAGCGACAGGTAGAACTGGACATGGAACAACAGACTGGTTACAAATAAGAAAAGGAGTACGTCAAGGCTGTATATTGTCTCCCTGCTTATTTAACTTATATGCAGAGTACATCATGAGAAACGCTGGGCTGGAAGAAGCACAAGCTGGAATCAAGATTGCCGGGAGAAATATCAATAACCTCAGATATGCAGATGACATCACCCTTATGGCAGAAAGTGAAGAGGAACTAAAAAGCCTCTTGATGAAAGTGAAAGTGGAGAGTGAAAAAGTTGGCTTTAAGGTCAACATTCAGAAAACGAAGATCATGGCATCCGGTCCCATTACTTCATGGGAAATAGATGGGGAAACAGTGGAATTAGTGACACACTTTGTTTTCTTGGGCTCCAAAATCACTGCAGATGGTGACTGCAGCCATGAAATTAAAAGACGCTTACTCCTTGGAAGGAAAGTTATGACCAACCTAGATAATATATTCAAAAGCAGGGACATTGTTTTGCCGACTAAGGTCTCTGTAGTTAAGGCTTTGGTTTTTCCTGTGGTCATGTATGGATGTGAGAATTGGACTGTGAAGAAGGCTGAGCGCTGAAGAACTGATGCTTTTGAACTGTGGTGTTGGAGAAGACTCTTGAGAGTCCCATGGACTACAAGGAGATCCAACCAATCCATTCCGAAGGAGATCAACCCTGGGATTTCTTTGGAAGGACTGATGCTAAAGCTGAAACTCCAGTACTCTGGCCACCTCATGCGAAGAGTTGACTCATTGGAAAAGACTCTGATGCTGGGAGGGATAGGGGGCAGGAGGAGAAGGGGACGACCAAAGATGAGATGGCTGGATGGCATCACGGACTTGATGGACGTGAGTCTGAGTGAACTCTGAGAGATGGTGATGAACAGGGAGGCCTGGTGTGCTGCGATTCATGGGGTCCCAAAGAGTCGGACACGACTGAGCGACTGAACTGAACTGATTAAAAGTTAGGATGGGTGAAGTTGTGTCTCTGCTGTTGATTAACTTGGTGAGCTTTCTGATACCCAAAGTACCCAGCTGGGGCTGCAGAGATTACCTGGCTGGATACTGTGGGAAGAAAGCTGAAACTGAAGAGACTACAGCTGCGTCTAGCGGCTGATACTCTAAGGAAGACAGTGACATGGGAAAACGCGCATCAGTTCCTTACACACTTTGTCAGGCAAAAGTGGGTTTTCAGAACTAATATTTTAAATTTTTTGCGAGGCTTTTTTGGTTTTCATGATGAGAATGTCTTTGCAAATCAGAAATTACGTTCTTAGCATTTCCCTCTTTCTGTGACTTCTTCGTGAGCAACAGTGTAAGAATTGGAATCTCATCTCATTTTATTCCCTGCTTTGGCACAAAATACTGCCTACAGAGATTTGTATGTGAACCTGGAAACAGAAATAACATTTGCCTCTCATCCCACAGGGTACACTGGAAGCTCCATGAGGCCAGGGGTTTCATTTGTTTTGTCCCAGAGCCCAGAAGAATACCTGGCATACAGAAGGCACTTGGTAAATATCTTTCAAATGAATAAGCGAATGTTGGCAGAGTAAAACAAGCAACTTGGAAGAAGCCACTTTGCAAACGCTTGCTTTCCCCATACTAACTTTAAATACATGAGTTTCTAAAGGGAATTCCAAAATAAAAACTCATGCTTTTTTTCTTGTAATTAATTTTTCAGATTACTACTATTTTTTTAAAAACCAGGTATGATCTTCATATAGCCATATAACAAAAAATGAGAACTACAGACTGTGTTCTCGGTAAACAGAGTTCAATAGAACTTGCCCTGATGAGGGAGATGTTCTACACCAGCATCTTCAATATGGTAGCTGCTAACCATAGGGGGTGGCATTAGGCACTTGGAATGCGGCTGGCTGAGAAAGAGGAGGTGAATTGTACATTTTATTTTTAATTCTAGTTAATTTACACTTAAATCTGAACAGCCACATATGATCAGTGGCTACTGTCTCAGGCAGCCCAGTTCAAGACTGAACTGCTCATCCTAGTTGACAAGGTAACTACCACGTGTTTGCCGTGACACTGTGTGTAGACACGACTGAGTCTCATCCTGTGAGAAGGGGATGGAAATAACCCCAGGAAACCAGTGTGCATGACAGTGAAATCTCTCTCCTGTGCTCAGCCACTCAGCCGTTTCCGACTCTTCGTGACCCCATGGACTGCAGCCCGCCAGGCTCCTCTGTCCGTGGGATTTTCCAGCCAGGAATACTGGAGCGAGTAGTCATTTCCTTCTCCAGGGGCCTTCCCCACCCAGGGATCGAGCCCCACTCTCTTGCACTGGCAGGCGGGTTCTTTACAGCTGTGCCACGTGTATCTCTCATAAATTAAAACAGTTTCTTGGTGCTTCCCTGGTGGCCCAGTGGTTAAGACTCAGTACTCCTACTGCAGGGGAATGTGGGTTAGATTACTGGTCAGGAAGTTCTGCATGCTGTGAGGTGTGGCCAAAGGAAAAAAAAATTTTTTTAAGACACAAAAATTTTTTTTACCACACAGCCTTCCTAATCTCTGTAGTCTTGCTACTCCCCTGGACATGCCACAGATTTATTTGTTTCCAAAATGAGATTTATAAGATTTATAAAATCCAAAGCAAAGATCTGTGCAGTGCATGTTGTCGGCATGAGAATGGAAAGTGCAATTCGCGTGGAGAGTCTTACTCTTACTTCACATCGCCTCCTCTCTTTAGCTGATGTTTGTGCAGACTGCTTTAGTGATGTTCGTTATAATTAAAGGTTTCTGTTCATTTTCACTTAAAAATCCCACATTATCTCCAAAGGAGATAACAGCTTGGAGGAAATAAGTGAATGTGGAACTCAGGCAACCAGTCAGAAGAGCTCCCCCCACCCCATTACCTTCTTCAGAACCCTTCATAGAACATTCATGCAAAGTGTCCTCCTTTAAATTAGCTGAGTATTTATCTTAATTCTTCATCTTCTTGATGTTTAACTGTCCCATGGCTTTCCTTATGGGCTTTCCAGGTAGCTTGGCTGGTAAAGAACCTGCCTGCCATGCAGGAGACCCCAGTTCCATTCCTGGGTTGGGAAGACCCTCTGGAGAAGGGATGGGCTCCCCACTCCAGCACTCTTGGGGTTCTGTGGTGGCTCACACAGTAAAGAATCCACCTGCAACGTGGGAGACCTGCGTTCGATCCCTGCGTTGGGAAGATCCCCTGGACGAGGGCATGACAACCCACTCCAGTATTCTTGCGTGGAGAATCCCCTCCATGGGACTAAGCCCAGAGCTCAGGCAACCAGTCAGAAGAGCGCCCACCCCACTACCTTCCTCAGAAAACTCCATAAAACATTCATGCAAAGTGTCCTCCTTTAAATTAGCTGAGCATTTATCTTAATTCTTCATCTTCTTGGTGCTGTCTGTCCCATGGCCTTTCTTAATGACACAGATGTTACTGTAGGTCACATTGCAGAAAGCAATTTCAGAGAAAAACTAAAAATGGAGGAAAACCACAGCTGAAGTGAATATATCTTTGTGGGATTAAAAAAGGGGGTTATTGTAACTTTATGACGAATCATAACAAGCTGTTAAATGAGGTGCAATTACCTCAGTGTAACTAAGCTGCTGTCACAGAAATACCATAGATGAGGTGGATTATCAGCAACAGACGTGTGCTCCTCATGGTTCCGGAAGCTGTGTTCAGTGCAAGTTCAAGGCAGCGGCAGGCTCACTGTCGGATGAGAGCCGGCTTCCTGGCTCGCAGACCGATGGTTCACTATGTCTTCAGGTGGCGGAAGGTGAGGGAATTCTCTGGGGTCTCGCTTGTCAGAGCTCTGACCCCATTTGCGAGGACAAGGTCGTGTAGCAAATCGCCCCCAAGCCCCATCGCGCTGGGGACTGGGCTGCGAGGTGGGCACCGTGGGGTGGGAGGGACTGTCCATACTCTCGCATGATTTTACGGCATCATGCACGGACCGTTCAGAAAACATTGGTCCATAAGTTGTGGACTTCTTCCAAATGTTGACCCATTTCATTACACAATATCCAACACGGCATTAATATCAGCACCAATATCATCTGAAAAGCATTTTTATTGTGATACCATCAACCTTATGATGCCTGACACAAGATTTTTAAAAATCTAATGTTTGCTAGAAAGTTCAAAGAAACAAGGGGCTTCCCCGGTGGCTCAAGCGGTAAAGAATCTGCCTGCCGGTGCAGGAGAGGCAAGAGACTCGAGCCCCATCCCCGGGTCGGGAAGGTCCCCTGGAGGAGGAAATGGCACCCCTCTCCAGGATTCATGCTGGGATCATTTACGGGCAGAGGAGGCTGGTGGGCTACGGTCCATGGGATCACAAAGAGCTGGACATGACTGAGCGCCTGACTATGTGGCATGAAAGACATGAATGTTGCTGGTTGCTTTTCCTTGGTGTGACAAGCTCATTTGATTCATATTCAAGAGCGTGCCTGCCAAGCAGCCACGCCTGAATAACCCTAGTTGCCAGCTGTTCTTTTAGGCAAAAAGAATCTTCCCTGAAGAAAGCAGTGGGTTCAGGGCGCTGCTCAATGGTGCAGGAGCCTTTCTCTTGATTTAGCCCTGGCGGTGGGATGCCAGCAGAAGTGCTCTATGCTCGCTTTCTGTTTATCTCCCTGGCCTTCGGGGTGGCCCGTGCACCCTGGAGAGGCACTAGAAGCCCACGGGGCACTGGAAGCAAAGAACGGCCGTATGCAGTTTCTCAGCTTCATCCTTTTGTCATCTCTCCTTTTGTATGCGCTTTGTAGAGCGCCCCGGGCTGACCGCACAGCTGAGGCCGCCAGCCGCCGAAGGCCACACAGCACAGGCAAAGCACCTCGGCCTCCCTGGGTCTCCGGCCGCGCCCCGCCCCCAGCCCTCTGCTTGTGCCCCCAAGTGGGGGCTCTTGGCCCCCGTGGACAGACAGCTTGTGGTGTTCAGACTCACTCACTGCCTCGGACAACTGCCTTTTAAAAAGTTACGGAAGCTCGCGGGCTCTTTCCCTGAGACCTGTCACCAGATGACCTTCAAGACCAGTCAGGGCAAGGAATCCTCAAGCTGGAGCTCCCCTCTCCCACCCGCCCAGGTGCAGTGGGAGTCTGCAGTGAGTGAAAGTCACTCAGTCGTGTCCGACTCTGAGACCCCATGGACTACACCATGGACTTCTCCAGGCCAGAGTACTGGAGTGGGGAGCCTATCCTTTCTCCAGGGAATCTTCCCAACCCAGGGATTGAACCGGGGTCTCCTGCACTGCAGGTGGATTCTTTACCAGCTGAGCCACAGGGGAGACTGGAACTCTCCATTTCCCTCTGAGAATGTATGATATCATCAGTCAAGGCCTTAAATGCTTTCCAAAAAATTCTGGCATTCTTGTCATTTCACTTCCTGTTCCTCACAATGAGCCGCTAATGATTCCTGCCGTCCAAGAGCGAGGTTACCGCGTCAGGATGAGCGAGGTCCTCTGCTCTCTGCCCTTTCTCAGCTGCTGCTGCTTCTGCGTTTTCTCCCCTGGCTCTGTCCTCAGGCCCAGACCACAGCTGCACACACGGGTTTACATTTCGTCCTAAGACACTGGCTTTAGCCTCCCTGTGGGTTTAGGGAGCTGACAGGAAGGAAGAGCGTGGGGGATCTTTCATTGCTTTTCTTTTGTGCTCTTAAAGAGGCTTCATCTGGACAGTGAGGCTCCTGCAGGCGGTGATTTGTTTACATGAGAGTGCACGTGTCCTGTGGTTCACCTGAAAGATACAGGCGTGACCTTTCTGCAGCCTTCCAAGCCGCCTTTTTCTCTCTTCTCTTTATGCTCCAGCCATAAAGAGGACTCCCCCTCGGGCCTTCTGACTCATCGTGTTGTGCCTTTCTCCTAAGAGCCTGAAGCGACTTTACTGGAGGGTGTGGGACCCCACTGCCTGATCCCAGCAATGCCAGCAAGACTTTTACTACATTAGCTCTCCTCCCAAATCTCTCTCTTCACCTGATACCTAGATCCCAAAGGAAAACCTAATGGATGCAATAAAAGGTTATATTCATCTGTGAGACACGCAAAAGGCAGAGTGTTATAATAAAAGGTGAAAAACATGAACGTTGAAAAAGGAGATTCTGAAGGTATATGAAATAGTAAAATGAAAATGCTTTCATCATCAAATACTAGAAACCCAAACAGTGGTCAAAGAACAAAATAAGATTTTATAGCTTACGCGTCATTCCTCCTCCACAGTACGCCACTCTTTTCTCAAGAGACTCTTGTTTCACTGTATTGCAGCTATTTATTTACATGGCTTGTTCTGCATTCGATTTTGGTTACTTGGGGATAAAAACCAGGTTCTGTTTATCTCCGTGACTCCAGTCCCCAGCATGGAGCTTAGAAAACAGTGGATACTCCATCAAGGATTATTAACGGGAAGAAGAACAGAAAGTCTTTCTAGAAGAAGAATGCAGAAAGCCTACTGAGAGAGAAAACTGGAGTCTAGCATATTAACTAAACGAAACCCAATGACTTTCTGTATCACAGAACAGGGCTTATACAAATGTAGCTACAATGCCATGTTTTCCCACTAGCTTATGGGCTTTCCTGATAGCTCAGCTGGTGAAGAATTTGCCTGCAGTGCCAGAGACGCCGGTTCAATTCCTGGGTTGGGAAGATCCGCTGGAGAAGGGAAAGGCTACCCACTCCAGTATTCTGGCCTGGAGAATTCCAAGGACTGTATAGTCCATAGGGTTGCAAAGAGTTGGACACGACTGAGCGACTTTCACTTCATTTCACTTTAATGGAAACACATGGAGGATTAACCTACCAAACGGAGAGGGGAGAGATGATGGGTGGACATGATATCAGACTCATGGCAGCTGATGAACTTCAGAGGGGTATTTTTCACATCCATGNTTAGGGTTGCAAAGAGTTGGACACGACTGAGCGACTTTCACTTCATTTCACTTTAATGGAAACACATGGAGGATTAACCTACCAAACGGAGAGGGGAGAGATGATGGGTGGACATGATATCAGACTCATGGCAGCTGATGAACTTCAGAGGGGTATTTTTCACATCCATGATGTCCTACAGGCTAGAAGAATGAAATTAAAATTAAATCAAATTAAGTGCCAAATGTAAAACGCCTTTGAAGCCACCAGGAACAATTTGGGGATATTTTGAGAAGTAAAGATGAGCAAGAGAATAAGCCCCAAATAGTGGGTAATGACACGATCTTTAACAAGAGCTGGAGGAAAGGAAGCTTTCACCATCACCACCATCCTCCTTCTCCTCCACGTCATCATTAAACAAGCAGAAAGCAATGCCACTGTTGGTGCCCAGGCAAACATCCTCATTAGGAGATGCATTTCAGAGACAAAAGCCCCTCTCATCGCTACATTCGAGAGGCAAACGAGGAAGACAGGTAATGAGATGTAGCTTAGTGCTTATTTTACAGTGTGATTTTAGGAGACTGATTACTGAAAACCTCCACTAATAAAAGATTCCCCAAGGGGTTGGTGTTCTGTTAATACGGAAGAAGATGGAACTCAGGATTTTCATATCTCCTGAAACAGACGGTTATAATTTAAACTTCATGAAATACAGGAAAGAGGAAATGCAATCAAAACCCTTAAAGTTCTAGTTTCTTATTTTCCAGGCCAGGGCCTGCAGTCGAGCTGTATAAATAGTTCTGAGACTGTCTCCTGTTTTTCTTCCTTCCTGGAGATAATCTGCAGTGTGTCTGCCTGGACACATCGAGTGGTGAGCCAGATGGCATTCCAACATCGCGTTTCTAAAAGCCTGAGCTCTCGTCAGATACACTGGAATGATCTTGAGCTGGTGGAGCAGAAGCCGCGTTAAGGGAAGAAGCTTTGGAATGAAAGGAAGGGGCGAGCATGAAAGAATGCCTTGGAAGGGATATTTCCTTTAAAAGGCAGAAGGATCATCTGAGGGTGAGACGAGGAAAACCTTATATGTATTAAATCTGTCAGGATCCCTATGACACAGTGTTGCTCTGAGCCAGTCTCAACATTATCAACATATCTTAACAGTAGTGTAAATGCTATATTAGGGTTTGTAAATATTTCACTACCAGGCTTGTTAACTGCAGGACTTTCCTAACTGAAGTCAAACAGGTTTGAAAGCAGATTATAATGGATTGAAGCAAAGCTAATGAGCCTCCCTTAGGAGTTTCCAGATGCTATTCCAGGAGACCTACACCTCACTTCAGACTCACGATTTAGTGTGTGAAATTGACCCAGAGCTTCAGTATTTTATGTATTCATTGTATTTGACTGCACCTTGCAGCTTGCATCATCTTAGCTCCCTGACCAGGGATTGAACCTGGGCCCTTGGCAGTGAAAGCCCCGAGGCCTAACCACTGAATCACCAGGGAATTCCCCAGAACTTCAGTATTTTAATTTCAGGCTCTGCTGTCTCTTAAAACATCCCCTTCTTTTATGGAAGTCTTTATTGAATTTATGACCATATTGCTTCTGTATTATGTTCTGTTTTTTTGGCCATGAGAGAGGGACTAAGCCCAGAGCTCAGGCAACCAGTCAGAAGAGCGCCCACCCCACTACCTTCCTCAGAAAACTCCATAAAACATTCATGCAAAGTGTCCTCCTTTAAATTAGCTGAGCATTTATCTTAATTCTTCATCTTCTTGGTGCTGTCTGTCCCATGGCCTTTCTTAATGACACAGATGTTACTGTAGGTCACATTGCAGAAAGCAATTTCAGAGAAAAACTAAAAATGGAGGAAAACCACAGCTGAAGTGAATATATCTTTGTGGGATTAAAAAAGGGGGTTATTGTAACTTTATGACGAATCATAACAAGCTGTTAAATGAGGTGCAATTACCTCAGTGTAACTAAGCTGCTGTCACAGAAATACCATAGATGAGGTGGATTATCAGCAACAGACGTGTGCTCCTCATGGTTCCGGAAGCTGTGTTCAGTGCAAGTTCAAGGCAGCGGCAGGCTCACTGTCGGATGAGAGCCGGCTTCCTGGCTCGCAGACCGATGGTTCACTATGTCTTCAGGTGGCGGAAGGTGAGGGAATTCTCTGGGGTCTCGCTTGTCAGAGCTCTGACCCCATTTGCGAGGACAAGGTCGTGTAGCAAATCGCCCCCAAGCCCCATCGCGCTGGGGACTGGGCTGCGAGGTGGGCACCGTGGGGTGGGAGGGACTGTCCATACTCTCGCATGATTTTACGGCATCATGCACGGACCGTTCAGAAAACATTGGTCCATAAGTTGTGGACTTCTTCCAAATGTTGACCCATTTCATTACACAATATCCAACACGGCATTAATATCAGCACCAATATCATCTGAAAAGCATTTTTATTGTGATACCATCAACCTTATGATGCCTGACACAAGATTTTTAAAAATCTAATGTTTGCTAGAAAGTTCAAAGAAACAAGGGGCTTCCCCGGTTGCTCAAGCGGTAAAGAATCTGCCTGCCGGTGCAGGAGAGGCAAGAGACTCGAGCCCCATCCCCGGGTCGGGAAGGTCCCCTGGAGGAGGAAATGGCACCCCTCTCCAGGATTCATGCTGGGATCATTTACGGGCAGAGGAGGCTGGTGGGCTACGGTCCATGGGATCACAAAGAGCTGGACATGACTGAGCGCCTGACTATGTGGCATGAAAGACATGAATGTTGCTGGTTGCTTTTCCTTGGTGTGACAAGCTCATTTGATTCATATTCAAGAGCGTGCCTGCCAAGCAGCCACGCCTGAATAACCCTAGTTGCCAGCTGTTCTTTTAGGCAAAAAGAATCTTCCCTGAAGAAAGCAGTGGGTTCAGGGCGCTGCTCAATGGTGCAGGAGCCTTTCTCTTGATTTAGCCCTGGCGGTGGGATGCCAGCAGAAGTGCTCTATGCTCGCTTTCTGTTTATCTCCCTGGCCTTCGGGGTGGCCCGTGCACCCTGGAGAGGCACTAGAAGCCCACGGGGCACTGGAAGCAAAGAACGGACGTATGCAGTTTCTCAGCTTCATCCTTTTGTCATCTCTCCTTTTGTATGCGCTTTGTAGAGCGCCCCGGGCTGACCGCACAGCTGAGGCCGCCAGCCGCCGAAGGCCACACAGCACAGGCAAAGCACCTCGGCCTCCCTGGGTCTCCGGCCGCGCCCCGCCCCCAGCCCTCTGCTTGTGCCCCCAAGTGGGGGCTCTTGGCCCCCGTGGACAGACAGCTTGTGGTGTTCAGACTCACTCACTGCCTCGGACAACTGCCTTTTAAAAAGTTACGGAAGCTCGCGGGCTCTTTCCCTGAGACCTGTCACCAGATGACCTTCAAGACCAGTCAGGGCAAGGAATCCTCAAGCTGGAGCTCCCCTCTCCCACCCGCCCAGGTGCAGTGGGAGTCTGCAGTGAGTGAAAGTCACTCAGTCGTGTCCGACTCTGAGACCCCATGGACTACACAGTCCATGGACTTCTCCAGGCCAGAGTACTGGAGTGGGGAGCCTATCCTTTCTCCAGGGAATCTTCCCAACCCAGGGATTGAACCGGGGTCTCCTGCACTGCAGGTGGATTCTTTACCAGCTGAGCCACAGGGGAGACTGGAACTCTCCATTTCCCTCTGAGAATGTATGATATCATCAGTCAAGGCCTTAAATGCTTTCCAAAAAATTCTGGCATTCTTGTCATTTCACTTCCTGTTCCTCACAATGAGCCGCTAATGATTCCTGCCGTCCAAGAGCGAGGTTACCGCGTCAGGATGAGCGGGTCCTCTGCTCTCTGCCCTTTCTCAGCTGCTGCTGCTTGCGTTTTCTCCCCTGGCTCTGTCCTCAGGTCCAGACCACAGCTGCACACACGGGTTTACATTTCGTCCTAAGACACTGGCTTTAGCCTCCCTGTGGGTTTAGGGAGCTGACAGGAAGGAAGAGCGTGGGGGATCTTTCACTTGCTTTTCTTTTGCGCTCTTAAAGAGGCTTCGTCTGGACAGTGAGGTTCCTGCAGGCGGTGGTTTGTTTACATGGGAGTGCACGTGTCCTGTGGTTCACCTGAAAGATACAGGCATGACCTTTCTGCAGCCTTCCAAGCCGCCTTTTTCTCTCTTCTCTTGATGCTCCAGCCATAAAGAGGACTCCCCCTCGGGCCTTCTGACCCATCGTGTTGTGCCTTTCTCCTAAGAGCCTGAAGCGACTCTGCTGGAGGGTGTGGGACCCCACTGCCTGATCCCAGCAATGCCAGCAAGACTTTTACTACATTAGCTCTCCTCCCAAATCTCTCTCTTCACCTGATACCTAGATCCCAAAGGAAAACCTAATGGATGCAATAAAAGGTTATATTCATCTGTGAGACACGCAAAAGGCAGAGTGTTATAATAAAAGGTGAAAAACATGAACGTTGAAAAAGGAGATTCTGAAGGTATATGAAATAGTAAAATGAAAATGCTTTCATCATCAAATACTAGAAACCCAAACAGTGGTCAAAGAACAAAATAAGATTTTATAGCTTACGCGTCATTCCTCCTCCACAGTACGTGACTCTTCTCCAGAGACCCTTGTTTCACTGTATTGCAGCTATTTATTTACATGGCTTATTCTGCATTCGATTTTGGTTATTTGGGGATAAAAACCAGGTTCTGTTTATCTCCGTGACTCCAGTCCCCAGCATGGAGCTTAGAAAACAGTGGATACTCCATCAAGGATTATTAACGGGAAGAAGAACAGAAAGTCTTTCTAGAAGAAGAATGCAGAAAGCCTACTGAGAGAGAAAACTGGAGTCTAGCATATTAACTAAACGAAACCCAATGACTTTCTGTATCACAGAACAGGGCTTATACAAATGTAGCTACAATGCCATGTTTTCCCACTAGCTTATGGGCTTTCCTGATAGCTCAGCTGGTGAAGAATTTGCCTGCAGTGCCAGAGACGCCGGTTCAATTCCTGGGTTGGGAAGATCCGCTGGAGAAGGGAAAGGCTACCCACTCCAGTATTCTGGCCTGGAGAATTCCAAGGACTGTATAGTCCTTAGGGTTGCAAAGAGTTGGACACGACTGAGCGACTTTCACTTCATTTCACTTTAATGGAAACACATGGAGGATTAACCTACCAAACGGAGAGGGGAGAGATGATGGGTGGACATGATATCAGACTCATGGCAGCTGATGAACTTCAGAGGGGTCTTTTTCACATCCATGATGTCCTACAGGCTAGAAGAATGAAATTAAAATTAAATCAAATTAAGTGCCAAATGTAAAACGCCTTTGAAGCCACCAGGAACAATTTGGGGATATTTTGAGAAGTAAAGATGAGCAAGAGAATCAGCCCCAAATAGTGGGTAATGACACAATCTTTAACAAGAGCTGGAGGAAAGGAAGCTTTCACCATCACCACCATCCTCCTTCTCCTCCACGTCATCATTAAACAAGCAGAAAGCAATGCCACTGTTGGTGCCCAGGCAAACATCCTCATTAGGAGATGCATTTCAGAGACAAAAGCCCCTCTCATCGCTACATTCGAGAGGCAAACGAGGAAGACAGGTAATGAGATGTAGCTTAGTGCTTATTTTACAGTGTGATTTTAGGAGACTGATTACTGAAAACCTCCACTAATAAAAGATTCCCCAAGGGGTTGGTGTTCTGTTAATACGGAAGAAGATGGAACTCAGGATTTTCATATCTCCTGAAACAGACGGTTATAATTTAAACTTCATGAAATGCAGGAAAGAGGAAATGCAATCAAAACCCTTAAAGTTCTAGTTTCTTATTTTCCAGGCCAGGGCCTGCAGTCGAGCTGTATAAATAGTTCTGAGACTGTCTCCTGTTTTTCTTCCTTCCTGGAGATAATCTGCAGTGTGTCTGCCTGGACACATCGAGTGGTGAGCCAGATGGCATTCCAACATCGCGTTTCTAAAAGCCTGAGCTCTCGTCAGATACACTGGAATGATCTTGAGCTGGTGGAGCAGAAGCCGCGTTAAGGGAAGAAGCTTTGGAATGAAAGGAAGGGGCGAGCATGAAAGAATGCCTTGGAAGGGATATTTCCTTTAAAAGGCAGAAGGATCATCTGAGGGTGAGACGAGGAAAACCTTATATGTATTAAATCTGTCAGGATCCCTATGACACAGTGTTGCTCTGAGCCAGTCTCAACATTATCAACATATCTTAACAGTAGTGTAAATGCTATATTAGGGTTTGTAAATATTTCACTACCAGGCTTGTTAACTGCAGGACTTTCCTAACTGAAGTCAAACAGGTTTGAAAGCAGATTATAATGGATTGAAGCAAAGCTAATGAGCCTCCCTTAGGAGTTTCCAGATGCTATTCCAGGAGACCTACACCTCACTTCAGACTCACGATTTAGTGTGTGAAATTGACCCAGAGCTTCAGTATTTTATGTATTCATTGTATTTGACTGCACCTTGCAGCTTGCATCATCTTAGCTCCCTGACCAGGGATTGAACCTGGGCCCTTGGCAGTGAAAGCCCCGAGGCCTAACCACTGAATCACCAGGGAATTCCCCAGAACTTCAGTATTTTAATTTCAGGCTCTGCTGTCTCTTAAAACATCCCCTTCTTTTATGGAAGTCTTTATTGAATTTATGACCATATTGCTTCTGTATTATGTTCTGTTTTTTTGGCCATGAGGCATGTGGGATCTTAGCCCCCCAACCAGGGATGGAACCTGCACCCTCCACATGGGAAGGCGAAGCCTTAACCCCAGGACCACCAGTGAGATCCTAAAAAACACGTCCTTAGACGTCACGTTTTATTCACATCCTCCCAGAGACAGTACAAAATAAGCTTAGATTGATCACGTAGACAGTTTGTGAATCACTCAGTGCTTCAGTTTTGATCCTGAGTACAAGTTTTTTGGTGGCGCTAGTGGTAAAGAACCCACCTGTCAAAGCAGGAGACGCAAGAGACGTGGGTTTGATCCCTGGGTCAGGAAGATCCCCTGGAGGAGGGCACAGCAGCCTGCTCCAGCACTCTTGCCTGGAGAATCCCATGGATGGAGGAGCCTGGCGGGCTGCAGTCCACGGGGTCACAGAGAGTCAGACACGAGTGAAGCGACACACACGTGGTTTTAGTATGCTCACAGATCTGTGCAACCAAACTCTTTATGACTGAATAACGTTCCTCTGTGTGGCTCTACCACGTTTGGTTTATCTGTTCACTTGTCGGCAGACATTTGGGTTGTTTCTCCCTATTGTGAACACTGTTGCTATGAACGTTCACGTACAGACGCTTGATTTCCATTCTTCTGAGTACATACCTAAGAGCGGAATTGCTGGGCCCTACGCTAACGCTCTGCCTACACTTTTAACTTCTGTGTGCTCACTTTCGGCTGTGGCCGTGCGCAGGCTTCCTCTAGCTGCAGCGAGCGGGGCTGCTCTCCGTCGCGGCGCACGGCCTGCTGGCTGTGGCGGCTTCCCTCTTCGCAGGCTCCAGGGCGCGTGGCTGTGGCGCCTGGGCTCAGTGGCGCCTCGGCATGTGGAATCTTCCCAGACCCGTGTCCCTGAACTGGCAGGTGGGTTCTATACGCTGCTCCACCAGGGAAGTCCTCACACCGGCTGCTCCATTTTACATGTCCTCTAGCACGGTACAGGAGTTCCAGTTTCTCCATGTGCCAACCAACACTTGCTTTTCTCTGGTTTGTGCTTGGTTTCATTCATCGTGGCCATCCTAGCTGGTAGGACGTGCTATCTCCCTGTGACTTTGATCTGCGTTTCTACAGTGACCGATGATGTCGAGCAGCTTTTTAGGTGCCTGTTGGCTTTTTCTATATCTTCTTTGAAGAAATGTCTATTCAAGTCTTCTGGTCATTTTTAGATTGGGTTGTTTGTCTTTTAGTTGTTAGAGTTCCTTAAGTATTCTAGATAGTAAACATTTATCAAACGCACCACAAATATTTTCTCCCATGAGCACAAATTACTCTCAACAGGGCTGAAAAGGGGACACTGCTAAAAATCATACAAACTGAAAAAGATACTAAAATTCTAAGATAATTTGTGCGCACTAAAAGACAAGTTCCAAACCGGTCATTACTCTTAATGGCCATAAACTGGAAGCAATCCCAAGTATCCATCGACAGTGCACGGGGTGACGGATCCCAAGTATCCATCGACAGTACACGGGGTGACGGAATTGTTGCATACTCATGCAACGGAATGTTGTGATGTCAGCGGCAATGAACTGTTGCTCCCAAAGCAACACTGACATATCCTATAAGCATAACACTGAGCCAAAGACGCCAGACCCTAAAAAGTGTACGTGGCACCATCTCATTGTACACGTACCATGAGGTTCAAAAACAAAGAGGCGAAACTAACCCATCACGTACAAGTCAGGAGGGTAATGTTTTTCAAGGGGCCATTCCCGGTGGAGGATAGGAAGTGGGAGACTTGAGGGTGCTAAGCACGCCCTGTTTCCTGTTCTGGGTGGTGGGCCCAGTATTGTGTTTACTTTGTGAATGCTCATCAAGTTGCATGTTTATGATTTGTGCGCTTTTCTGTATGTTATTCTTCCCTAAAAAAAATATTCGGACAAAGAAAACTTCACGTTAACCCTCTGTACATGGGCTCCCAGGATCTGACTTCCAGCAAATTAGCTGTTATCTAACTTGAATCTCTCTTCATCTGTTTCCAGTTGAGCAGATGACAAACAACCAGCCCTCACGTCAGAACGGACGGGAGTTCTCATTCTGTGTGTCTGCCTCTGTCTCTGCTGAAAGTCTCCGTCACGTCTGTCCCTTCACCCTCCCTGCTTCCTGCTCTCTTGCGGCTCTCCTGCCTTTTCTTCTCTCTCCATTGTGGCCCCTTCTCTCTCTTCTCTCCCTATTTCTCTCCTCTCCCCACTCTCTTCATGAATGAAGTATACGCGGAGATGGGGAGGAAGTCTTCGGCTTTCACTGCAGACAAATTTACTTTCTCTATTCTTCAGTTTAAAAGCAGGTAAGTTGAAAGTACTCATTTCCCCTACGAAGCACTCTGGCATTCCGGTTGTTCCCGTGTTAACTTTCCAAGTTGAAGGCTGCTAAAATACAAATTGTAAGCATTATCAATGATTGCCTCTGGGTGGCAAGATTATAGGTGTTTTTTCATATTCCACGTATGTTTCATAAATGTATATTTATTTCTACGTTGGAGAAAATATGTATTTGGCTGCATCGAGCCCTAGTTATGGCACACGGGCGTCTCTAGTTGTGCTGGGTGGGGGCCCGTGGGCTCAGGAGCGGGGGCGCGTGGCTTCGTTGCCCCCTGGCTCCCGTGGCAGGCGGATCTCAGTTCCCTGACCATGGATCGAACCTGCCTCCCCTGTGCTAGAAGGCAGACTATCAACCCCCGAACCACCAGGAAGTCCCCTATTTCTACATTCTTTGTAAGTATTACTTTCATTATGATGTGAGTAACAAATTGCCCATGTTTGTTATTCTTTTAGGCTTCACTTTTTTTTGGACTAGTCGCACAGCACGTGGCATCTTAATTCCCCAACCAGAGATGGAATGCAAGA
The DNA here is from genome assembly GCA_006410675.1 of Oreotragus oreotragus. NCBI lineage: Eukaryota > Metazoa > Chordata > Mammalia > Artiodactyla > Bovidae > Oreotragus > Oreotragus oreotragus. The sequence continues at coordinate 63,849 of SJYX01013574.1, read as the reverse complement.
TCCGAGACACCGGAAGTGGAAGCTGAGTCTTAACAGCTGGGCTGCCAGGGAAGTCCCAGGCTTTACATTTTTTAAGTTTCAGAAATTAAATTTTTTAGAAAAAAATAAAAAAAATTTCAGCCAGCTCTAGCTTTCCTCTTTGGTACTATGGAACATAATACCATAGTAATGAGATACTTATTACTTTTCCTAAGTTGTCCATTAGGATTGCCAGAAAAAAATATAGGAGGCTCAGTTAAATTTGAAGTTCAGGTAAAAGAATGAATCATTTTTGTAGCCTAACAAGAATTATTCATTTTTTAATTTGAACTTCAAATGTAACTGGGCCTCTTGTATTTTTATTTGCTAAGCCAAACAGTCTTAATGTTGATAGATCTTTTTCTGTGGGTCACCATCTTCACTAGAAAGACAAGTCTATTACCCATGCTAAGTAAAAAATTGGTCATCAGGCAATGCCAGTGAAGCTCAAGTTTTAGATAGAATTGTCCTAGAGGCATAGAAATCCTTAGAAAATCTTCCTCTTATCACACTGTTGCCAGCCAGAACTTCCTCCGAGTACTAAGCAGCAATGGGAACTTCCACAGAGAGGAGCACAATCTTTGGAGTCAGATAAAAGTGAAAGTCCATCAGTTGTGTCCGACCTTTGCGACCCCGTGGACTGTAGCCCGCCAGGCTCCTCTGTCCATGAAGTTCTCCAGGCAAGAATACTGGAGTGGGTTGCCATTTCCTTCTCCAGGGGATCTTTGAACCCAGTGATTGAACCTGGGTCTCCTGCATTTACGAACTGATGCACCAGGAAAGCCCAGATTCAGGTAAACCTGGTTCAAATCCCGGCACCATCTCTTGCTCGCTTGATGACATTGAGCAGGTAACCAGTGCTCGTCTGTGACACGCTAGCAGTACTGCCACAGGCCTTCCGTGTTGTCATAACAGGAAATAAAATATGCAAAATATTTAGCACGTCACTTGCCATGGATCAGACTTTTTCACGAATAACAGCTCTTGGTATTATTAGGAAAGAGACAAGGCTCCTACACCATCAAAGAAAAACCGTAAGGTGAAGGCACAAACAACTCTAACAGCAGACAGACCATGATGGGGGGCAAAAGAGGAAAGGTCCTGGGTCGCGAAGGTTTGAGGAGAGACAGGCGTTCACAGCACTGAGCATGAGCCAGGGACGGGGTGGGCTGCACGAGAGGCTGGCCCGGGCTACGGCACTCGGGTCAGGACACCACACGCCGACACGGCTCTCACCCAAGCACAAAGGTGGGGAAGAGGGGAGATGTCGGGAAAAGCGGCGAGGCTGAGGCGGCGTGTCAGGCGGCCTGCCCGTCTGGACGTGACCTCACGCCTCTGCGTGTCCGCAGAGCCACGACGAGATGCGGGTACTTAGAAGATGACTATGGGGACTTGCCTGGTGGTCCAGTGGCTAAGCCTCCATGCTCCCAACGCAGGTTCAATCCCTGGTCGGGGAACTAGGTCCCGTATGCCGTGACTAAGAGCTTGCTTGCCACGACTAAAGGTCCTGCTGCAAAGAGGACTGATGATTCTGTGTGCTGCAACTCAAACCTGGGGCAACCAAACAAATTCATGAATCCAGTCTCTCAGTCGTGTCTGACTCTTTGCAACCCCATGAACTGCAGCACGCCAGGCCTCCCTGTCCATCATCAACTCCCGGAGTTCACCCAAACTCATGTCCATTGAGTTGGTGATGCCATCCAGCCGTCTCATCCTCTGTCGTCCCCTTCTCCTCTTGCCTTTAATCTTTTCCAGCATCAGGGTCTTTTCAAATGAGTTGGTTCTTTGCATCAGGTGGCCAGAGTATTGGAGTTTCAGCTTCAGCATCAGTCCTTCCAATGAATATTCAGGACTGATTTCCTTTAGGATGGACTGGTTGGATCTCCTTGCTGTCTGAGGGACTCTCATCAATGAAGTAATGAATGAAAAAATAATGGATTACTAAAAAATTAATGAGTGAAAAAAAGGTTATTCTGTAGTAATGCATTGCAAGGACTGAGCGGGAAATTTCCTGGGGGCCTAGGGCGGGGGCGCCGAGCTCAGGGTCCACTGGAATAAGGCTGATCTCATGACTTCCCTGCTTACAACCCTTCTGCGGCTTCCCCCTGCCTGCGGGACCACGTCCGGATGCCCCAGGGAGTGTCAGGGCCGCAGGCGCCGCTCCTGCTGGCCCCCCTGGCCTCTGTGCCCTGGCCTTCCTGTCTGTGCTCCCCTGCCACCAGCACGCGGCCGGGCCTCCCTTGCTCCCTGTTTAGACTGCAGCTTCCCGGATCCTTTCTCAGAAACCGCCTCTGAACCCGCCATGGGTTAGACCTCCTGCGCACGCTCCCACAGCACCGTGCTGCTCTCCTGGGCAAGCCTGTCGTTACCCACCGTTTGTAATCATCTCCTTGCTTCCCCGGCGGCTCAGTGTAAAGAGTCCACCTGCCGACGCAGGAGACCTGAGTACGGCCCCTGGGGCGGGAGGAGCCCCTGGAGAAGGAACGGCAGCAGTCCGGTGTCCCTGAGCCCACGGACAGAGGAGCCTGGCGGGCTACGGTCCGCGGGGCCCCAAAGAGCTGGAGAGAGCCACCGGGCGACAGCAGCGCTTCCCGCGCAGCTTGCAACGCTGGAGAGCAAGGGTGGCGGGCGGGGCTGCTCCCTCCACGTTCCAGGTGTGAATGCACAGCCGTAAAGAAAAGAGAGTGAAAGGGAAGCCGCTCAGTCGCATGTGACCCTTGTGACCCTGCGGAGAGAGCCACCGGGCGACAGCAGCGCTTCCCGCGCAGCTTGCAACGCTCGAGAGCAAGGGTGGCGGGCGGGGCTGCTCCCTCCACGTTCCAGGTGTGAATGCACAGCCGTAAAGAAAAGAGAGTGAAAGGGAAGCCGCTCAGTCGCATGTGACCCTTGTGACCCTGCGGCCTGGAGCCCGCCAGGCTCCTCTGTCCGTGGGACTCTCCAGGCAAGCATACTGGGGTGGGCTGCCATCCCCTCATCCAGGGGATCGTCCTGACCCGGGGGCCAAGCCCAGGTCTCCCGCACGGCAGGCAGACTCTTTACCATCTAAGCCCCCAGGGGTTCCTAGGCATAGCCACAGGCTCCCAGTAAATGTTGACCAGTGAACGTGGAGAACAGTGATGAGACTCTTCCGTTAGGATGATGAGGATGGAAACGTCAAAGGCAGGAGGGGAGGTAGGAATTTGTAATTCCGTGCTTGCCCCTCTCCAGACTGAAGGCTCTAGAAGAGGGGTGAGCAAACTGTGGATGGGACCAAGTCGGCCGTTGCCCGGCTTCGTAAATGCAGCTTTGTGGGGACAGGGGCACGCTCATTCATTTAGGTGCTGCGTACGTCTGCTCTCTCACTACAGCCAAAGTGGGTAGTTGCCTGTGTGACCATTATTTACTGTTTGGCCCTGTGCCAACAAACTTTGCCAGCCTCTGTTCTAGAAGAAAGTTTGCATACAGGTTCACTGTAATAATCGCTGTGGCTATCTTTACGTGCCAGGGTTACAGAGGAGCTTAATATGCATCTTAATACTCTGCACTACTCATATTTTCTACAAAGAACATCTATTACTTTTATAATCGGTCAAACAATAAAAGTTATTAAAAACCAGACTGAGTTCCCCTCTAATTCTTTGTTCTAAGCGTTTTATACTTTTTCCAGGGAAACCTTGTGAATCAGAGCAATTTTCCTTTGGTGCTTTGGAGAACATAGGAAGAGAGCCCTGGAATCTACAGAAGAAATCTCGGTTTCCCTCATTTCCTACTCCAGTGGGAGAATGCCTTTCTGTTGTTTTATGCATCTGGCTTGTGATTCAACGTCCAGAAATCAAGCTGAACGTTTCTGTGAGGCTTGGATCCCGGGAGCTGTATGCCCGTCGCGCACTGACCGTCCGTGGCCAGTACCGTGACGAGCACAGTCACTACCCGGCTTCCCTGGCGGCTCCGTCGGTAAAGAAGCCGCCTGCAGTGCAGGGACGCGGGCGTGAGCCCTGGTTGGCAGGATTCCCTGGAGAAGGACCTGGCAGCCCACTCCAGCACTCTTACCTGGAGAGTCCCACAGATAGGGGAGCCTGCTGGGCTGCAGTCCACGGGGTCCCAAGAGTCAGATGCGACTTAACAGCTGAATCACCGCCGCCGGCTACTATCCCGCAGTATTCTGACCGGGACCTGTTTTCTGGGTCTTGGTAACAGTTATTAATATGGCGTAGACACAACTCTTTTGTTTTTAGTATGTTGCTCATGGTTGTCCTTTTTACTTATTTTTTTCACTGTTGAGATACAACTCTTAATAGCGATCGCAGATTTCTTAAGTGTTAGCAAATGACTTTAATTAAAACAGAAAGTGCATGACTCAGATCTTCAAATGTCTGGTGAAAAGGACGGGTCCATTTTCTCAGTAAGATACCACTCTTCTTCCTCTTCCTTTCTTTTCAAGAACTTTCAAAATAATCGAAGTAAATGATCATTGTGGAAATTTTCTGCTTATAATTTTCACTAGATGTAAGCTCTGTGGAAACAGGAGCGATTGCATTGTTCATGACTGTGTTCTGGCGTTGAGAGCTTCAAGAAGCACAGGGAAAGTGCTGATAATAAACTTTTCTTGAAGGGATGACCACAAAAAAGAAGAGGAAAAGACAGCTCCCCAGGAAAGCCGTCCTTGTGCGAAACAGTTTTGTTGATTATAAGAAAGACGCCCACTTGAAAAACAATTGGAAAATTAAGAAGAATAGAAAAAAGGACAAAAACGCACTGTTTCCTCAAAGTTGAAACTATCATTGTTTTGTCACGTTGCTTTCGTTTCTTTTCCCTATGCATAATTTTTAATGCAAAGTTAACCAGGTAATGGTTTTATGTATGTGTGTGTGTGTGCAACTAGTTCTTTATGACCCCATGGACTGCAGCCCACAAGGCTTCTCTGTTCTTGGAATTTTCCAGGCAAAAATACTGGAGTAGGTTGCCATTTCCGACTCCAGGCGATCTTCCTGGCCCAGAGATGCAACCCGCGTCTCTTGCGTCTCTGCATCTTCTGCACTGACGGCGGATCCTTTACCACTGCACTGCCTGGGAAGCCCTGTATATACACGTAGGAAAGGGAAGACAGTTTATATATGCACATGTACATTTGGGCTTCTCTGAGAGCTCAGCTGGTAAAGAATCCGCCTGCAATGCAGGGGATCCTGGTTTGATTCCTGGGTTGGGAAGATCAACTGGAGAAGGCATAGGCTACCCCCTCCAGTATTCTTGAGCTTCCCTGTGGCTCAGGTGGTAAAGAATCCATTGAACGTATATTTATATATACATATAAGTATGACTAAACATATGAATGTATATTCATATATACATAGAAATACATATAATATATACAAATAAATTATATATAGTCTTCCTTTTAAAATTAATCTTGCACTGTAAGAATTTTCCATGTAATTTCAAGTTATTTATAAACATTCATTTTAATGATTAGATAATAAATTGAGTGGAATTGCATCCTTTACTTAATAATTTCCACTTTATTTTCTTTTGCAACTATGAACAATGCTGCCATCCCTTTGTTCATTTGGCCATTTTTCATAGAAAGCACATAATAGGTGGTATATCAGCCCAGAGAATCTCAGTTATGTCTCTGTAACCCCCCCAATCTCTGTGCTTACAACAACAGTGGTTTATTTCCTGCTCACACTATAAATCCACTATAAAAATGAGAATTAAAAAAATCATAAAAATGTAGTCCCCTTCAATTCAACAAATATTTGTGGAGTGCCTGTTATCATAAGGCCCACTGCTGGCTCTGAATATAGATGAAAAGATTTTCTGATGAGTCACAGACAAATGCAAGCTGAGAACTCTATTTTCATAACATGCTGCACAACAGCAGAAAACGAAAATCAATGAAGGTGAAAGATCATTTTTCTAGCCTAGTCATTTGTATGCCACATCTGTATTGTTTTAGATATGAGTCTCTTTTTCTGTCGGCCTCTTAAAAACTCTCCTTTGTGTATAAAGGTCAGCCTGGTATGGCCTTATGCCTCATGCTTGAGCAGACTTGCTGCCAGCCATGAAGATCACCAGCCTTGGGTTTTGCAACAGCTTCATGCTCCCATGACCTCAAAAGCTGTTGTGAAATTTTCCAAACAAAACTCACTTTAAGTTATCAAAAATAACAATGTAAAATTCAAAAGGCTCCTTTTACACCAAAAACCTGAGTCCTAGAGAGTGTGCTGAGGGAGTGCTCCGCCAAAGGGAGAAACGATATACATATGAGGTCTTTACTGTAGATGCTTGTCGTTATAGCAAATAACAGGTAAGTTATGACATACTAGAGTGCATATCCTGAATCAGTAAACACTCACGAGAAAATATTCCACCAAAGGGAGAAACGACACACATATGAGGATCTTTACTGTAGATGTTTGTTACTATAGCAAATAGCAGGTAAATTATGACATACTAGAGTGAATATCCTGAATCAGTAAACACTCATAAGGAAATATTCCACCAAAGCAAGAAATTATATACATATGAAGATCTTTATTGTAGATGTTTGTTATTACAGCAAATAACAACAGGTAAATTATGACATACTAGAGTGAATATCATGAATCAGTAAATACAGGCATGAAATTTATATAGACACTTGCGATTTAAGGTAAAAATAGGAAATTGGTGACTTACGCTTATGATTTAAGGTAAAAAAAGAGAAGGCAATAAAATTCCATCTATGTCGAATAGTTATGTCTAAAATATGAACACATTAAACAAAAGACTGGTAGGAAACACGGCAGATGAAACGGCCTGTTTGTTAGGGTGCAGGAGGTTTGCATTATTTTTAAAGATTTTATATTTCTGTTGTTTTTAATATTTGACACAATAAAGCATTTTTAACAAATACATAGAAACCATTCCTGGGAGGAACGCTGTATCGAATCGATGTTTATGAAAATCAGAAATGAAGCCTTAGGCAGACAGCTAACACTGTGCTTGCTGGGATGTGGCTTGCTAGCTCTTCTGGAAACACCTTATCAGTTCTGCCTTGTCTGAGACGCCCTTGTCACTCATTACTGAGAAAGTGAATTACTTAGATAATTGGGGGGTGGGGATAGAGCTGTTTTGAGAAAGAACACCCTTTATGAATTGATTTTTTTTGCTATCACTTCGCAGAACTCAGGAAATGAAGAGCTGAATACTGAGGGACACTCTTACCTGAAGTATGTGGGCCTGTGCAACATAAGACATTTTCCGGAACTGAATATACCAGTCTTCCGCTTTGCTTGGGACACAGCACACAGGAGACATTCAACAAACTGCTGACGGAATGCAAAGGAGAGGAAATCCCATCATGCAGGCGAAACCCGAGGGAAAGCCGAGCCGAGCTCTGGGTCGTGCAGAGCCCCGAAGTGGCAGGCAGGAAGGGCGATGGGGACCCCAGGAGCCTCGGGGAGGGCACAGGGCATCATGGCATCTCCGTGGAGATGGTCAGGAGGCACTTGTCGGCAAGAGCCGACCCCCGTTGTGGGAGGTGAAATGCGGTGCTCGGGGTCTTGCAGCACATCTTCACACCCTGTTGACAAAAGGTGGGAGGAGCTGGCCAATGACAGCCAGCAGAGATGCTGGATTCCTGTAACTCCTGTGTGCATATGGCATTCTTTTCTGTACGTGTCCATTTGCGGCCGCGCGGGGTCTTCCTTCCCGCACGCGGCTTTCTCCAGTGGCGGCGAGCCGGGCTCTCAGATTCGGAGCTCTGCGTGGGGCACGCCGCCTGGCTTCTCGGGCGGAGCACGGGCGGGCTGTGGGCGCGCAGGCTTCAGCAGGTGCGGCGCACGGCCTGAGTTGCCCCGCGCAGGGATACGGGATCTTCCCGAGCCAGGGATCGAACTCCTGTCCTCTGCGTTGGCAGGCGGATTCTTAATCACCGGACCACCGGAGAAGTCCAGCCTATTACATTCGCTATTGGAAGCTTCCTCAGGGACCCTGAAGGGACAGGCTCCTGGAACCGCTATTTATCCTTGAATCAAACACTCCTTGGAAGCGTTCCTGTGCTTCGCCGGTCTGAATCCACAGCACAGCAAGAAGGCCAAGGACTGTATTTTCAGTGGCCTCTGCAACTCCCGCTGTTGTGGTTGGTTTGTTAGTTTTGGGGGTTTTAGGTTTGCCTGGAGCCGATCCAGTTTCCTCACTTGGTAAGCAGGCGAGTCAAGCATCATCGCAGCAGGAACCTTCCAGATGATCCTGGTGGCACAGTCTGGGCAGCCAGTGGCCGCCGGCCACCGCGGCCCCTTGGCTGCGCTCCTGCACACAGTGCGGTGGCTTCTGGCAGAGGCACCCGCTGGGCCGCTTCTCTGTGCTGAGCCTGCAGCGGCATGGACACCCACGGGCTGGTCAGGGGCCAGGACGGGCCTTCGGGGGCCAATCGGCATATTCTCCGGGCAGTGACACTTGATAGACTGCCCCGAGAGGCCCTGGTGCGATTGCTCGGCCGACCTGGCGTGGGAGGCGCTGGATCGGGAGCCCAGCCCGCGGGGCCGCCCAGCTGCTCCGCCCATTCCCTCCATATGTGTGTTTGTTTGTTTGCGTTTTGCTGTGCTTGGTTGCAAATTTAGCTGAAATATATTTATCCCCTGGGTCACTGTGAAGCTTCAATTCCCTTTGCAAAACATTTGGAAGTTCTCAGAAGAGATGAGAGAGTCTATTTGTTCGATGTGGGTAATGGATTAGACTTGGGCTTTCTCTTCTGCATAGCTAGGAGGCAGCTCTTTCCGTAGTCCAGTGAAGTCCTGAAATGCTGACAATGACAGGGTGACCGCCTCACCTACATTCTCGGTTTTCCGTTTATTTCTTAGGTCTTCCCCCGCCCTTCTTTGTTTTTGATTTTTTATTTTACACTGGAGTCATGGTGTCAGGTGCACAGCAGAGCAACTCAGCGGTGCATACACAAGTATCCTTTCTCCCTGAAACTCCCCTCCCAGCCAGGCTGCTACACAACATTGAGCTGGGTGTTTCTCAAGATCTCTGATGAGGAAATTTTAAAACAAAAATCAGACAAGAGAACCTCAAAACTTTGTTTTTTAAGTTATCTGACGTTTCTTTGGCCAAAGATTTAAAAGATGCAAAGATGTCAGAAAACTGTGGGAAATGAAGCTTCTGATGCAGCTTTCAGGAAGAACACTCTTTCCGAGTGGTTTGCAATCGCCTGCTGTAATAAATGATTAATTTCCCCCATTAAATTACATTAAAGGGATTAAAAATGTTACGACCCTCCTTTTATACCTAATTGTTATGAGCCACTTGTATAATGATGTGTCATGAGGAATAAAAATGGACCAGCCAGTTAAATAAACTATGCCCCAGCAGAAGGCGGGGCTTCCCTGATATCTCAGTTGGTAAAGAATCCACCTGCAATTTGGGTGACCTGGGTTCCATCCCTGGGTTGGGAAGATCCCCTGGAGAAGGGAATGGCAACCCACTCCATCCCTCTGGCTTGGAGAATTCCATGGACTGATTGGTGCATGGGGTCGCAAAGAGCCGGACACAACTTTCACTTTCCTGACAATCTTGATTCTGGCTTGTGCATATCTATCTCCAAATGTCCTCTGTTTATAAGGACACTAATCGTTCTAGACCAGGGCCCCATCCTAATGCAGGATCCCATCTCAACTCATCACATCCTCAATGGCCCTATTTCCAAAACAGGTCACGTTTTGAGCTTAGAACCTAGAGGGGGTGAGGACTTCAGCATGGGAATTTTGGGGAGACAAATTCAGCCTATGGCGCTCATCCCGGTGGGCCTTTCCCTAACGCCTGTCTTGCAGCTCATGCCGTCCTTCCTAAAGGTGCGGGTAAGTCGCCATGTTCCATTCAAATCATGAGGCTGAAACTCCTCCCTGGTCTCCACACCCCTGGAAGAGGAAAAGCTCCCTAGGGGAAGCCTGGGCCTAAGGGAGCAGCCCCAGAGCTGGCTTGCGTTTGCGTCCTCCTTGTTCTCTTTTCTCCTCCGTTAGGTTTCAAGGACCTTGACTTGCTCCCCATCCCAATCTCCCTTCCAGAACGGATCTGGGGTTTATTCACATAAAAGAGACAAAGCACAGACTCACGGGACTTTAGTTTAGGTTGCACAGTTCACCTAGTTTAAACACCCTTCACAAATGACCTTGATGCTTCAGAAAGCAAAGCCTCAAGTCCAGTGAATGAATGTCCTTTGTGGAACTCGGGGTCCTGGTGATCAGGAAGGACTTTTTTTTTTGGGTGGTGGGGAGGCTGGTTATGAGGATTCTGAAGTCACACCCATGAAGTCAACTCATCCTGCCTTGGTTAGTTAGGGCTAGCTTTGGGTTTTCATGCCTGCAATTCAAACGGCTTCATCCTTGGAGGCGGAGCTTCTGGAGGAAAGTGGCTAGGTAGGAGAGAATCTCAGAACCAGTGGGAAGGCTGACATGGAATGGTCCCCACCCCCACACCCCAACGCACTGATTCTGATATACTCTGCCCTTTAGGGGAGTGATTGTGTAGGAGCCCTCAGCTGGGCCGAAATCCTGCGCCAGGAGCTCAGCAGGCCGGGGACACTTAGCTCCCCCACTCCTCCTCGGTCAGGACGGGGTGTTCACAGTGATTACTGACATAGCCGGGTTAATGTCTGCTGTTAGTCACTGTTTTCTGTTTGTAACTCATCTGCTTTGTTCCTATTCTCATCATCCACTTTCTTTTCGGGTTTTAACCGATCATTTCATATGCTTTCATTCTCTCTCCTTTCTTCACCTATCAGTTATACTTTCTTCTCTTCCTTTTTCCTTCCCCTTCTGATATTCCCATTATGCTATATCTTTTGTAGTTGTCCTTGAATTTTTTTTTTTAGGTCTTTGTTCTCTTTTTGGTTTTAGAGGCTTCTGTCGATATATCCTCTAGCCCAGAGATGCTTTCCACAGCCATGTCCAGTCTACTAATAAGATCACCGAAAGCACTCTTTTCTGTTAGGAAATTTCTCTACCATTTTTTTTTGGTTCTTTCCTAGGATTTCCATGTCTCATGCACACTGCACACCTGCTCCTGTGTGCTGCTCACTTTACCAGTTAGAACCCTCAGCACGTTCATCACAGTTTAAAACTTCCAGTCTGATTATCCCAACATACCTATCATATCTGATTCGGATACTTGGTCTCTCTCTTCAAATTTGTGGGGATTTTTTGGGTATACTTTATTTTCTCTTGATAGCCAGATATGATGTACTCGATCAAAGGAACTGATGTTAACAGATTTTTTTTTTTTTTTTTTTGGGGCCACACCACACAGCTTGGGAGGTCTTAGCTTCCCCCACTGAGGGAGCGAACCTGGGGCCCCCGCAGTGAGGTCACTGAGTCCCAGCCACTGGACCACCTGAGAATTCCTGAACAGGCTTTAGTAATGTGGTGGTGAGGTGCAGGGGGAGGGGGAGCTATGGTCTCCGGCCCTACAATCAGGTCTCCATCTTCAGTGAGCCTGTGCCTCTGGACCAAACCTCACGCGTTTCTCACTTTTCCCTCCTCCCTTCAGTGGGTCAGGGTGAGCAGACTGGGCCAGGTATTTCCCTGCCCTACGACAGCTGGCCAGGCTCTGTTTAGCTAGTTTCTCCTGAAGGCATTTCTGTTAAGAACAGAAAATTCTGATGTATTTCAGAATTGTTCCTTTTTCCCTTCCCCCGGCTGGAAGTAGGAGGAGGCCGTTCAGCCTCCGGAAGGTAAGACTCACAGTATTGTGGGGAGCCGTCCTCGACCCTACATACCTGGGTCTCTCTGGAATGTTTACATTCCAAGGTGTCCACACTGAGCCTCCAGCAATTTATCAACTACAGTCAGGCTTCCCTACCGGAGCAAGGATGGGGTGTGCAGGTCTGTGCTCACATCTGGGACGAGGATGCCCAGAGGAGACTGTGGAAGGACACTCTCTAACCACCGCATTTACCTGCTTGTCAACCCAATGTGTTTCCTTTTAATAACTTGTCCCCTAATTTTTAAAGTAATACAGAGTCATGGCACAAAACTTTGGACAGACCAGAAAAGTATACTGTAAATTGCTATGATCCCTTTCTTTACCCAGAGATCTCTACTGCTAACATTTCTGTATAGTTTATGCTGATTTTCCTGTGTATCTGTGTAGATAGACAGATGGTAGACAAATGTATAGAGTTGATATTGCAGATTACAGTTTCATATCCTGCTTTTTCCAAATGCTGTTTATCTCCCCATGTCACTCTTTAAAAATATATATATATTTATTTAATTGTCTGCACGAGACCTTACCTGTGACGTGAGAACCCTTACGTAGCGCGTGAGGCCCAGTTCCCTGACCAGGGAGCGAACCCGGGCCCTCTGCACTGGGAGCGTGGAATCTTGGCCACTGGAACCCCAGGGAAGCCCCTCCCTGGTCACCGTTATCCGCCTCATGCGAAATGGCTGCTTCAGTGAATACTGTTTGGATTTTCCACAATTTTACTCCCTGGCCCTCGTTTGGGAACTTCAGGTTTGATTTGTAATTTGGGGGCATAAATATTTGATACTGTTTGATTGTTTCCTTTGCTCAGTGTTCTAACAGTGGGATTGCTGGTTTGAAGGCCATGGGCACTTGAAAAGATCTGACGGCGACCGATGCATTGCCCGGGAGCTGGTGCTTGCGTCCTTTCCACGTCCCGGCGTGGCCTTACCCTCTGTTACAACTGCCCAACGTCTGACGCTCATTCATGGGGGGAGAGGCCACTGTCCTGCTGCGGAGGAGCTGGGGAACTGCCCCATCGCTTTTGCTGTAGCACAATGGTGTCCATCAGCCTACCTGCTCTTTTATTTAAATGCTTTGTTTTTCCCACTGATGCTGGAGAAGGCTGGTGAGCACATGACCAAGAAGGCAAAGAGAGCATTGCCAGAAATCAGTTACCTAATTTTTTTTTTCCTCAAAAACAAATCCAATCCACAACAGGAAGGAGACAGGAGGAGGAGAGGAAAAGAACCGAGGTGCTTGTTAGCTGCTCACGTGTCCTCTCTCCCAACAAGTCATGAAATATAAGCTGCGGGAGGCAGGTGTGCTATCAACAGAACCATCAGTTCGTGAACCAGGAAACTGAATGATGTTGGTAGAAATGTTGCCCAAATCAACACCCAGATAAACCCCGAGGCAGCGTCTAGAAAAAGCACTGTTTGCAGAACCCATAGCTGCCCTGAATGACCCGGGAAACCGCCTGTGGCTCGCCCCTCCTTCCTAATCCCCTGTTTCATTAAGGTGTTTTACCTTTTTAAATCTTTTGGCTGTGCTCCCAGGCACATGGGAACTTAGGTCCCTGACCGGGGACTGAACTGCGCTTCCTGCATTAGCAGCATGAAGCCTTAACCACCGGGCCACCAAGGAAGTCCGCCTCATTAAGTGTTTGCTTAATGAGACATTTTCGAGCTGTGAAAAGCTGTACCCACAATCCAGCTTGTTAAACAGAATAGAGCCTTTTGCTCAATATTACACCCTCCTCTTCATATGCTCATATCCCCGAACCTGGAAATAACAATTATTCATAATTTAGTGTCCATGATTCCCATGTATTTATAGTTTACTATGTATATTTGTATCCCTAAACAAAATATAGCATTTCTTCCCATGTTTTCTTGTTTAAAACTTTTATAAGAATACTGAATGCTTCCTTCTGTAACTTGTTTTTCTCCACTTGCTGCCCATGAAACTTATTCATGTTGAACACGTAGCTCAAGATCACTCACTTTTGCTGCTGTTAATACCCTTTTTTATGTGTACACCATTTAACCACTTTCTAAGGGTGAGTATTTAGGAGGTTTCCAGGTTTTCATTATTAAGAACAATGATGTTACATATATTCTTATACATAATCTTGTGTTCGTTTCTTCAGGTGTCTATTTAGCTGTGGTCAAAAGTACTTCACAGCATTCAGTTCAGATCAGTCAGTCAGTCGTGTCCAGCTCCTTGCAACCCCATGGACTGCAGCATGCCAGGCTTCCCCGTCCATCACTAACTCCCGGAGTTTACTCAAACTCATACCCATTGAGTTGGTGATGCCATCCAACCATATCATCCTCTGTCGTCCCCTTCTCCTCCTGCCCTCAATCTTTCCTGGCAACAGGGTCTTTTCCAGTGAATCAGTTCTTCACATCAGGTGGCCAAAGTATTGGAACTTCAGCTTCAGCATCAGTCCTTCCAATGAACACCCAGGACTGATCTCCTTTAGGATGGACTGTTTGGATCCCCTTGCAGTCCAAGGGACTCTCAAGAGTCTTCTCCAGGGTGGGGTAAAAAGGGAACCCTCTTACACTATTGGTGGGAATGCAAACTAGTACAGCCACTATGGAGAACAGTGTGGAGATTCCTTAAAAAGCTGGAAACAGAACTGCCATACAACCTAGCAATCCCACTGCTGGGGATACACACCAAGGAAACCAGAATAGAAAGAGACACGTGTACCCCAATGTTCATCGCAGCACTGTTTATAATAGGCAGGACATGGAAGCAACCTAGATGTCCATCAGCAGACGAATGGATAAGAAAGCTGTGGTACATATACACTATGGAGTATTACTCAGCCATTAAAAAGAATACATTTGAATCAGTTCTAATGAGGTGGATGAAACTGGAGTCAATTATACAGAGTGAAGTAAGCCAGACAGAAATACACCAATACAGTATACTAACACATATATATGGAATTTAGAAAGATGGTAATGAGGACCCTGTCTGCAAGACAGCAAAAGAGACACAGATGTATAGAACAGTCTTTTGGACTCTGTGGGAGAGAGCGAGGGTGGGATGATTTGGGAGAAT
>SJYX01013574.1:22504-48941 GCA_006410675.1 Oreotragus oreotragus | reverse complement strand
GAAAGATGGTAACGATAACCCTGTATGAGAGACAGTAAAAGAGACACAGATGTATAGAACAGTCTTTTGGACTCTGTGGGAGAGAGCGAGGGTGGGATGATTTGGGAGAATGACATCGAAACATGTATATTATCATATGTGAAACAAATTGCCAGTCCAGGTTCAATGCAGGATACAGGATGCTCGGGGCTGGTGCACTGGGATGACCCAGAGGGATGGTATGGGGAGGGAGGAGGGAGGGGGCTCAGGATGGGGAACACGAGTACACCCGTGGCGGATACATGTGGATGTATGGCAAAACCAATACAGTATTGTAAAGTAATTAGCCTCCAATTAAAATAAATACATTTATGTTAAAAAAAGAGTCTTCTCCAACACCACAGTTCACAAGCATCCAGTCTTTGGCACTCAGCTTTCTTTATAGTCCAGCTCTCAGCATGGCATTAGCTTTTCTAAATATTTCCGATTTGCTCTTCAGAAGAGCTGTGTCTTCCAGTCCCCCTGCCCCACAGCCTCAGCAGCTCAGGAGCTAAATATGTTAAAAAAAGAGTCTTCTCCAACACCACAGTTCACAAGCATCCAGTCTTTGGCACTCAGCTTTCTTTATAGTCCAGCTCTCAGCATGGCATTAGCTTTTCTAAATATTTCCGATTTGCTCTTCAGAAGAGCTGTGTCTTCCAGTCCCCCTGCCCCACAGCCTCAGCAGCTCAGGAGCTAATGGGACAGGTTTCCTGAGTCTGTCCCTGACGACTACTGTTACTGTCTCTGCACGTGGTTATGGGCCATTTGTGCTGCCTCCGTGAGCTGCTTTCTGTTCTCACTTTAATTTTCAGGCTGCGTGCCCCATTTTGAATGTCCCAAACTGGGCAGCATGAGTGTGCTCAACCCTGCAGTGGAGGAAGGGGGCAGCTTTGGGGAGAGAGGCTGTTGGTGGAAAAGACCACTCCTCAGCCCTCAGCAGATGGAACCACCACACGACTGCAGCCCTGGGGTGGTTTGGAGCCCAGGGAAATCTCCCAAGTCATGTATTCCAGGAGAGACTCCACAGAGCCAAGCCAGCTGAGCACCCCCACCCAGTGAATCAGTTCAGGGCTCTTTACTACAAGCATCAGAAAGCAGTTCTAGCTAATTTAACCCAAAATGGAGTGTATTAACAGGGTGCCAACATCATTCAGAAGGTTAGAGAACCAGGCCTGGACATGGCTTTTTATATTAATACCTATATACATACATACACACATATATATGTGCTTGCTAAGTCACATCAGTCGTGTCCGACTCTGTGTGATCCCATAGACAGCAGCCCACCAGGCTCCCCCGTCCCTGGGATTCTCCAGGTAAGAACCCTGGAGTGGGTTGCCATTTCCTTCTACAGTGCAGGAAAGTGAAAAGTGAAAGTGAAGTTACTCAGTCATGCCTGACTCTTCGACCCCATGGACTGAAGCCTGCCAGGCCCCTCCATCCACGGGACTTCCCAGGCAAGAGTACTGGAGTGGGTTGCCATCGCCTCCTCCATATATGTGCTTGGTCGCTCAGTTGTGTCCGACTCTTTGCAGCACTGTGGACTATAGCCCGCCAGGCTCCACTGTTGGCAAGAATACTGGAGTGGGTTGCCATGCCCTCCATATATATACAGACACAGGGGGTCACAGAAGGAATCAGAAAAGAGCTTCTATTTTCTAGGTGAAGAAGTAGGATCGATTGCCGATAATTAAGAGAAGGGGCAGAATGTTGAAGGCTTGAGAACGGTAGAGAAATAGATAACCTTAATCAAATTTCAAAGGCTATGATAAAAAAATATCCAGTTAAAATATCCCTTAAAATGGTTCACCAACGAACAAAAATCAGGTATCATGTGTCATCTTTGAAAAAGGACTGCTTGTCTCTGTCAGAGGGCTCCATCAGGTTCTGCAGAACCTTGCACAAACCACAATCGATTTCTCCAGGAAGGAAAATGATGGCATACTTAGCATCTGCTTGTTCCAAGCTTAAAGTCCAAATTGTGACACTTATTCTGACTAACTTTCTGAGAACGAGAAAAGAATTTTTTAGAGCAGCAGTTCCAACCATTTTGGGCACCAAGGACTGGAGGACAAGTTTTCTGCAGACTGGGGAAGGGAGATGTGTTTTCGGACGGGGTCAAGCACATTGTGTTTACTGTGCACTGAGTTGCTGTTACTGTCACACTTGATACACAGTGAGCTCCTTCCGCACCTCCCCGTAACGCGGGATCAGTGGAAGCCCTGAGCTTGCCCTCCTGCAGCTGCACGTCCCCATCGGGGGTGATGGGGGACAGTGACACCTGAAGTGTGTTGACTACGCCCAGTCGACTCTGCAATCTTGTTTTGGTTGCTGTTACTGCAGAAAATGCTGCTTCATAAAGATAGGATGTTAGAAATGGAAGCAGGCTTTTCTGTGCTTGTGTGGCAACTAAGGATGTTCTTGAGAGTCCCTTGGACAGCGAGGTATGCGAGGAGATCAAACCAGTCAATCCTAAAGGAAATCAGTCCTGAATATTCATTGGAAGGACTGATGAAGCTGAAACTCCAATACTTTGGCCACCTGATGCGAAGAGCCAACTCATTGGAAAAGACCCTGATGCTGAGAAAGATTAAAGGTGGGAGGAGAAGGGGATGACAGAGGATGAGACGGTTGGATGGCATCACCAGCTCAGTGGACATGAGTTTGATGAAACTCCAGGAGACACTGGAGAACAGAATCCTGGTGTGCTGCAGTCCATGGGGTGCAGAGTCGGACGCGACTTGGCAACTGGACAACAGGATACTCCCCTCTGACTTTAATCCAGCAAGTATGGAGATTTGACGTTGTTTCAAACTAACTCTCGCCTCCAGCTGTGTGGCCCAGTCTGAACAGGTGTGCCCGTCCATGGTGCAGGATTTGGGAACCCCTGTTCTAGAGCAAAGGGACAGTTTTGACCAATGGTGATGCATAGTTGACATTGGAGGGGAAAAAGGAGTCAATTTTGCTCTTCTGGACCTGGAATGGGTTCCTCCCGGGCGAACAGGAACAATCCTCCTTGATGTGTGAATACCATGGGAGGTTCTCCCTGCACAGAGCCTGGGGGACTGAGCATTTCCTGCACTTGGCACCTCCCCGCACCCGCTGAATTCCAGCCTTGGGCTCCTGGAGCAACGTGGCCATTTCCCTGGCAGAAACTCCTTCCCAGGGGACGACCTCCTCCGCTCAGCCTCCCTGCCCAGTGCTTTGATAGCACGCGGCAGACTTGCAGTGTACTTTGATGTGAACTTTTCTTTTTAGCCCAGAGTTGAGCCGGGCTTTACACTCTGCCTCTGGGCCGTTTTCCCAGCCTCACGTCCCTGATGCCGCTTACAGGTCCTGATGCCGCTTGCGGGTCCTGATGCAACAGAAGCAAGGATCTGTCGATGGTCTGCTCCATTTGATTTAGGATGGTCATGGACCCTCTCTTCCCCGCGGCCTGATTTCTTTCAGAGTGTATCTAATGCCCTGAGCGAATCTGTTAACTGAGTTAGACGCCACCACCCAGCATCAGAGGACCTCCCTGGGTTCTGTCTTGAGTCCAGCCGTGAAAGGCGGGCTGCCGGGAGTCTGCGCTGGTCGGCAGCAGTGAGAGCGGGTGAGAGTGCGCTTAAGGCACTCATCCTACTCATCCTCGGGGCGAGGGGCTCAGACCTGCAGAGCCTGCAGAGCAGGCTGCGGGGGGCACTGGGGGCTTCTGGGCAGCCTTCTTTCTGGAAGCTCTGACACAGGGCAGGCAGGGCTGGGCTGAGAGGCGTGACTGCGGGGGTCCTTCTCCTCCCCTTTGAAGCTATTTAGGTCTCCCGGGAAGTTCCCCCGTCTGCCTCGTGGGCCAGAGTGGAGACCCACGGGCCGTGTCCGCGGCAGACGGAGAGGCAGCTGCCGCCTCTGGGACGAGGAGGCCCCCCGCGCCCGCGGGGAGGGTCACGCCAGGACACCCGGGGCCAGGCCCGGGGCTGTGGGGCCTGCTGAGGACCGGGGCTGCCCCCAGGGCCCTGACGTGGTCCAGGTGGCCCTGCGCCCGCGGGCAGAGAGCCAAGCCCCAACGAATTCCCACGCTATCGGATCCAGCTCCCGCCCGACTCCCCAGACCGCACCCGCAACAGGCCCGCACCACATTACTCCCTGCAAGCGGGCAGGAAGCTCTGGAATAATTCAGGCCCAAATAACTAGGGAAGGCCGGGCCACTCGCGGGGGTGGGGGTAGGGGGGGCCTTCCCTGGGGGCTCAGATGGCAAAGAACCTGCCTGCCGATCCCTGGCCTGGGAAGGCCCCTGGAGGAGAGGATGGCAGCCCACCCCAGCCTTCTTGCCTGGGAACTCCCATGGACAGAGGAGCCTGGTGGGCTACAGTTCATGGGGTCACAGAGTCAGACACAGCTTAGCTACTAAACAGCACATCATATACAGTATAAATACTAATTATATGTATGTAGTTTTATTATTACGAAATAACATTTGTATTTCATGTCAACACAAGGAAAACTTGAATACAAAAGTTTTCTCTGCCCTTTGATCTCCTCTCTACGCCCACCGCGAGTCCTGTCCCTGCACTGTAATTTGACCAGACCTCCCCGTCAGCAGGCGTTCCCGCTCAACCAGAAAGAGCAACACAACACCCTGCTAGCATCGCCAGCTCCTTTAAAGACAGTGTTCCTTCTTAATCTTATAAAGGGCCTCAGGTGTGCTGAGATTTGGGCTGTGTAAACTGGCAATGGGCTTCCCGGTGGCTCAGCGGTGAAGAACCTGCCTGCAACGCAGGAGATACCAGTCCAATTCCAGGGCAGGAAGAGCCCCTGGAGGAGGAAATGGCAACTCTCTCCAGTATTCTTACCTGGAAATCCCATGGTCAGAGGAGCCTGGCAGAGAGCTGGACACGATGGAGCAAGGCCAGGTGGAGCCAGAGGATGCATGTCAAGGGGCACGAGGGCAGCGTGCTCGTTCACCAGGTCCGATGGGCAAATAGGAAGCAGTAAGGCAGGAGTTATACTCAGACACCTGCTCTCCACCCAGCACTGTGCTGAGAGGTAGCCGCGGGGCGTGAGACGGCGTCCTCGCCACCCCCACACCTCGAGGCCACACTGGAATGGAGTGCGGGAGAAGGACACTCGGGAGGTGGCCTAGCGCCTCTCCAACAGCTGACTCCTGTAGGCAACAGACTGGCTTTCATCTTTAGGTCAAGACTGGCAGGATGTTACTTCCCCGGCCAAGGATCAAAACTGTGCCCCCTACCTTGGAAGCACAGAGTCTTAACCACTGGACCACAAGGAAGTCTCCAGACTTTTTATTGCGCCGTTGGGCTCTTGCTAAGTTGGGGGTAGGGAGTGAGGTGACCCCAGAGGGGGGACATTGTGGGGCAAAGCTGTCTGGAGCTTGGCTGCCGGGGTCAGCTCTGTCACGATCAGCCTAAGCTGAGGCCAGCGAGAGGGGAAGGGGAGGGGAAAGAGAAATTCTCCAGGTGATCTGGGCCGGTACCTCTGGCCCTCAGTAGAGGCGAACTTGAGTCCTCTCCGGATAAAAGCATCCATATCTTAGGCCCTCAGGAGGACCCCAGAGATTGATCAATGAGCTCGGAATCAAACACCGTGAAAAATACAAGGAAACAGCCACCGTAAGTGAGAATCAGCACAAAATTAAACTCCCTTCCTTCAGCTCATGAAATTAATCAGACACAGAAATATGAATGATGATGTAGCACATATTTAAAGGCTGGACAAAGGAATCACAAAATAAGTGAGCAATGTAAGACTATAAAAGAACCAGGAAGGTTATGGGAGGAAAAAGTCAACTTGAGCAATTATAAAAGTTAACACACCTCAGTGCGGAAAAGGGAAAACTAGTATAGCTGAAGAGATCGTTTGTACTGAATATTTACCGCAAGTCATTACTGCTTTAGGTCAGGGGAGTATAGCAGTGAACAAAACAGATAAAGGTCCTTGCCCATATAGAGGCTACAAAGCAGAGAACAAGTAAAACACTTTAAAAACCCTAAGTCTGGGAAAAGAACTGAGAATGCCACGCGTGGGTAGAGCTGTATCTTAAACAGGAAGGACAGAAAAGTCCTGCCTGAGAAAATGACGTTCGGGTCAAGATGTGAAAGAGATGCAGGGTCCACCCATACGAACACAGCTGGCGCTGCTCAGGCGCGTCCGACGCTGCCAGCCTTGGACCACGTGCAGCCCCCCAGGCTTCTCCGTCCACGGGATTCTCCAGGCAACAATGCTGGAGTGGGCTGCCATTCCCTTCTCCAGGGGATCTTCCCGACCCAGGGATCAAACCCGTGTCTCCTGCATTGGCAGGAGGATTTTTTACCACTGAGCCACCCGGGAAGCCCCACCTGTGAAAATACTGGGGAGACACGCAGGCCAGGGAAAGGAAACACTGGGAACGTGGCTCAGAGGCCATGGGGGGTACAGTTGATAAACTTGACCTCCTGGAAAAGAGGTCTGGGTGGGTGAGAAGACGGGGTGAGAGTCCATGGGCAGGTCCTGGGACCTTGTGGGAAAGTCAGGGATGAGGCCAGGTGGCGCTCACACCTGAGAGCGTATCTGCAGTTCAGTCGCTCAGTCGTATCTGCAGTTAGTGCTTATGAATCTGAATGTGGATTTGCCTGTAACACGCAGCTGGCAAGTGACCCTCAAGCTCTTTCCCTCCCAGTCTGTCTGGCATGCCTTCTCGTGCGTCTGTAGTCCTCTCCTCCCCCTGGTCCTTCACCTTTGACGTTTTCCCTGGCCATTTCGGTCTGATTTATTTGCACCCTGACCCCTGCTCCCGTCTCAGCCTGTGTTTACAGACCTGCCTTTGTGCCCTGTTGACTGCTTCATGCCTTCAACCAGGAGCTCCATACGCACGAGGAGGAGGCACAATCATCAACGGTAATGCTCAAGATATTGAAATGTCCTCAACAAAATGTCAGATTATTGCAGGAAAGGGCTACATGGCGACTGCAATGAGATTCTTCTGGCGCTGTTACCAGATTTGGCTTGTCTTTAACTTAGGCGCACTGCTGAATGTGCAATCAATATTTTAGTAATTATGTACAAATAGCTCTTGGTATAAATCAAAGTTGTGCTCACTGCCCTAAGCTCTGGCTTCGGTAACAAGCCTTTTCTTGAACACTGCTGTTCCGGTGTAAGTCTCCACTTGGCTCCCGGGACCTTTCTCCCACAAAGCTGCACGTTGGGGCCAGCTGGTCACACAGATACTAACTTCCCTACCCAGCTGGAGGGAACCGTGATCAGCTTGCTTACCCATGGGAGAATCGGGCTTCCTTTCCTGACCGCAGGATTCCAGCCAGGAGGCTGCGCTGTTTGGTCCAGGCCACCACGACCCCCTGCACAAGGCTCTCCAAAGAAGTACTGGGACTTGAGCTTGTTCCGTGTGAAGGACACTCTGGAACTCACACGGCAGGACGGAGCTGGCCCGCCCTGGTGTGACGGGCCTGGTGTGCCCCCAGCCCTGCGCCGGTGGTTCGTCAGGCTGCTGCTGGCAGGGGCAGCGTGGTTCTGGGAGGGGTCACCCCTGAAGTAAGACAGCGCTCGGGTGCCCTCAGCAGCTGGGGGACAGGTGCGTGCACCCAGATAAAGAGCATCTGGTGGGCACCCACAGTCTCAGAAGATTCAAACCAGAACGAGACGGCTTTGCCAACAAAGGGGAAGAAAGCACAAAAGTCTGTGTTTTTTTCTTCTTCTTTTCCCATGAAGAACTAGGCTTAGTAGCAAACCAAGACAAAGGGGAGTCTTCTATTTTTCAAAGAGGGTCTTTAAGGAGCGGTGTCCTACGACAAGGCGATTTACACGGAGCCCAAGGTTTCCATGAAGGGTCTTCCCTGTGACCGCGGAACGGCTCCGTTTTTTCTAAGCTTGTCCAAAGCAGGAGACAAGATTACTTTTCCATCTTCGCCATGGAACCCAACTCTGCGTTTGCAGGCCTCTCCCCGCCAGCGTCTGCACAGCCCTCCGGGCTGGGACAGGACTCTGCAGTGAAACCCCAGGTCCCCGTAAACACCCCCATTTCCAGCCACGGTAACTTACATTCCACACGCCTGTCCTGGGTGGGCAAGAAGGGCAGACGCGGTCGTGACCAAGGACGACTCCCGAGCAGAAAAGCTCCCCCGGCGGCCCGCCCCCGGGAGTCAGCCCTCCCGCGTGTCCTGACCGGAGAGCAGCCATCTCCCGCCCGCGGCTTCGGTCTGACTCCCCATGTGCTCCCCACCCTGCGCCCGCTGTGACCGGCCACAAAGCCTTCGTGTGCAGCCCAGCACACACATTATGGGGGCTTATAGCTACTCTTTTTTTTAAAAAAGCTTTTTTAAGGGTGGTAAAAGTCACATAATACAAAACATGCTCTTTTAACCGCATTTAAGTCTACATTTCAGGGCCTTAAGTTCACTCACACTGTTGTACAAATCTCACCATCGCCCATCTCCTGAATGTCTCACCTTCTGAGACTGGACTCTGTCCCCACGAAGCACCAACTGCCCACTCTCGCCCCAGCCTGTATTTGTCCCTGGCGCCCGCCAGGGTACTTTCTGACTCTGTGAGTTTGCCCGTTTGGGGCACCTCGTATAAGTGGAATCACAGTGTTTGTCTGCACCACATGTGTGCTGGAATGAGTTGTTAGGGTCACCATACGTCCTACAAACAGATTGTGAGTATGCTGACTCTTTGCGATCCCAGCGACTGTAGCCCACCAGGCTCCTCTCTCCATGGGATTCTCCAGGCAAGAATACTGGAGTGGGTTGCCGTGCCCTCCTCCAGGGCACCTTCCCGACCCAGGGATCCAGCCGTGTCTCTGTGTCTCCTGCATTGGCGGGAGGATTCTTTACCCCTGTGCCAACTGGGAAGCCCACAGACAGATTAAATACTCTAAAAAAAAAAAAAATCAGTGTGTCCGAAGCTCTGCTGCCGGCCTCCCTTCCTGCCCCAGGCATGTTCACGAACCTTCCTGCCTCCCCGCGACCTGCACCGGGAACCCCTGGGGCCTGTCCCCTTCTCATCCCTGAGATGACGCCACACAGCCAGTTCTTGTCTCATTCACACCGGGAACCTCGATGTTCCTCTCCATTCTTGCCCTTGGCTCAAAATAAAAACCCCAAACAAAAATTCTAATAAGAGATGAAAACAAAAACCTAACATATCAAAAGAACTAGTCATTTAGCCCCTGGAAGTATGAATAGTTCCTGCCTTCTCTGTATCAGGGCACTGAATTAAAAAGAAAAACAAAAACGCATGTGTTAAATATACATTTAAGCCTTACGTCTGACAGATGACTGAGGGGTGTTAATGTGCTGTTTTGTGTTTTCTTTTGTTCAACCCACAGAGATAATTATTTACTCAATAAAATTTAAATAGTTATCATGGCATAACTGGAAGCCGAGGGGAGCATTTTTCTCTTCCCACCTCCTCTCGGCCGCGGTTGACAGAACCGTGCCTTAGACAACATGGCTGTTTTAAATAGTTTGCTTCTACAGTCTGATGCTTCCCAGGTGGCGCTAGTGGTAAAGAACCTGCCTGCCAATGCAGCAGGTGTAAGAGACACAGGCTTGATTCCTGGGCCGGGAAGATGCCCTGGAGGAGGGCCTGGTGACCCACTCCAGCATTCTTGCCTGGAGAATCCCATGGACAGAGGAGCCTGGAGGGCTACAGTCCATTGGTTGCAAAGAATCGGACACGACTGAAGTGACTTAGCATCACCAGTCAGCTACAAAGTTCTCTTCTTTTTCATTTATGAGCTTATCAAGACCAGGAAGGTTCTGAACCACCCAAGAGAGTCACTGGACCTCGGTGCCCTAAGGGTAGCCTGGACCCTTAAAGGGCTCCAAGGCCAGGAAGTATCAGGATTAGCTGGTACCTGGCTCATCAGGACAGCTTGCCCATCCAGCAGGGAAGCTAACTAGAGCTCACAGGAGGGATATTTCCGCAGCTGACAGCTTGTGCATAGTTAACAGCTTGTTAGCAGGAGACCCAGGTCGTGATCCAGACCAGATCACGGTGACTCCCGAAAGGGGCTCCCGACCCCTCTCCCCAGCTGCACGACGGAGGTCTCCTGGGTGGCTCTGCGAGTTTCTCCTGACGCTTGGAAGGTACCATCCTTCTGGAGTGACTGAACTTCCATGCGGCATCCTAGGCAGTGTGAAACCCAGGATGGGGTGGATTAACCCTTATTTGACATGCATTCAGTAAATCACTCCAGCTCATCACAATGTGATTCAGGAATCATGAAAACACAGCACATGTTTGGTGCAGGTCCTGAGGACGCACAATGGCCCTTCCTGAGCCCGCGTTAGGAGGCAGCCCGTGTTAGGAGGCAGCCCGCGTTAGGAGGCAGCCCGCGTTAGGAGGCAGCCCGCGTTAGGAGGCAGCCCGCGTTAGGAGGCAGCCCGCGTTAGGAGGCAGCCCGCGTTAGGAGGCAGCGATAGCTCAGCCACGTTCGGTGCTTCTGGGTGGCACCTTCTGCTGGGGGGGGGACAGTGGGCCCACTAGGAAGGAGGTGCAGGCACCCCAAGGCTTCAGTCTGTCTTTTGTTTGGCACGACGCCACCTGCTGCCCTTCTTGGAAAGGCCGGAGGCCTCATGGGCTTCTCCTCCCATCCACCCGGGCCTTCCTCTGCGTTTTACTGGCTGGAGCTCTACTGGCCATCAGGCCGGCCTGCGGAAATTCCTCACCTGAGCGGTGCCTCTGAGTCAATCTCAGAGACACACGAGGAGCCAAGAGGCCGCGGAGCCTCGTCTCAGGGAAGAAGGCAGATGAACAGGCAGCAACCCAAGGGCACAGAGACGCTGCTGGAAGGTGTCCTGTCCTCCCCGACCCCCCTCCTTTTTCTCTCTTTTCTCTAACTTTCTGGCCTTAGTTCCCTGACCAGGGGCTGAGTCCGTAGGCAGAGAGTCTTAGCTGCTCGACAGCCAGCGAAGTCCCCTCTCTCTTTCTCCTTTGCTCCTTTTGATCCCTCCATTCCTGAGGACTTCCGATGCCAGCTCCTGCCAGCTGGGAGCCCAAGACACCAGGTGATGGTCCTGTCTAGAATCTGTGCTCTGAGAATGGCCTCTCTCTCACCTGCTAGAGGGGAATAAACAGTGTCAGGGAGATTTTAATCATCGTTAATGGAGACTGCTTTATGAGAAAAGGTATTTTTCTTTTCCGAAGGAGATAAAAGATTATTAGCCAACCGGTTACTTAAGTTTATGGGCGCATACAGCATAGGGTGCCAGTGGTTTTCTGTTGTTTTCAGGGGTAATTGTAAATTAAGGACATGACAAGATAACTTGAGGACGTACCCCCCTCCGAAGATAAAATATGGGTTGTACCCAAGAGCTCTCAGAAAATAAGAAGAAATGCTACCTTGAAAACTAGATCAATGTGGTACATAATCCTCTTTCTCCTTTGCTCCTTTTGATCCCTCCATTCCTGAGGACTTCCGATGCCAGCCCCTGCCAGCTGGGAGCCCAAGACACCGGGTGATGGTCCTGTCTAGAATCTGTGCTCTGAGAATGGCCTCTCTCTCACCCGCTAGGGGGGAATAAACAGTGTCAGGGAGATTTTAATCATCGTTAATGGAGACTGCTTTATGAGAAAAGGTATTTTTCTTTTCCGAAGGAGATAAAAGATTATTAGCCAACCGGTTACTTAAGTTTATGGGCGCATACAGCATAGGGTGCCAGTGGTTTTCTGTTGTTTTCAGGGGTAATTGTAAATTAAGGACATGACAAGATAACTTGAGGACGTACCCCCCTCCGAAGATAAAATATGGGTTGTACCCAAGAGCTCTCAGAAAATAAGAAGAAATGCTACCTTGAAAACTAGATCAATGTGGTACATATATACAATGGGATATTACTCAGCCATAAGAAAAAACAAAACTGGGTCATTTGTAGAGATGTGGATGAACCTAGAGTCTGTCAAACAGAATGAAGTAAGTCAGGAAACCAAATATCGTGTGGCTCAGACAGTAAAGCGTCTGCCTGCAATGCAGGAGACCCAGGTTCGATTCCTGGGTCGGGAAGATCCTCTGGAGCGGGAAATGGCAATCCACTCCAGCACTCTTGCCTGGAAAATCCCAAGGACCGAGGAACCTGATAGGCTACAGTCCATGGGGTCGCAAAGAGTCAGACACGACTGAGCAACTTCACATTCACATTCACAACCCATATATATGGAATCTAGAAAAATGGTACAGATGAGCCATTTGCAGGGCAGGAGTGGAGAACAGACGCGTGGAGGCGGGGTTGGGGGGGAGGATGGGACAACAGGAGACGGGCCCTGACATGTGTACACAAGCACGTGTGAGAGAGCTGGCCAGCGGGAGCCTGCTGGTGCCCCGGGCTCCGCTCAGAGCTCTGTGGTGACCCAGGTGATGGGGGGCGCTTTAGACAGAGGGGATGTGTGTACACACACCGCTGATCCACTGTGTGCACAGCAGGAAGTGACACAACACCGGCGAGAATTATACTCAACAATGAAACTTTTAAAAAAGATAGAAAAATATGTCAAACAAGAAAAAAGCACCTTTTCCAGGCAAAATGCCCTGATTAACTGTATCCTCACAGCCAATGGCCATTCGCGTTAAATACCGCACCTGGTGATTAAACCTGTTAAAGATCTGTTCAACCAAGGATCAAGAGGGTACCCCTCACCCTCCCCTCCTGCATGGGCCTTCTCACTGGGCAACCATTGCTTGCAAAAAGGATCCCATAGTTTTACATTTTTATGGCCCTGCTTTCAGCGTCCAGTAGTAGCCCACAGTTGCCCTCATCCTTCTCAAGTTGTCTGCTGAGCCCCTAAGGCCGCCGGGGGCCTTCACTTACCTCCAGCCGAGCTGAGGCTCTGGAGCTGGCCGCCTGCGAAGCTGGGCCCAGCCTGCAGTCTCGGCCTGAGACTGCCTTGGTTTGAATGTCGTCTCTCCCAAGAGCCATAAGAAAAAACAAAAGTGGGTCATTTGTAGAGATGTGGATGAACCTGCTCTCTCCCAAGAGCAGGGCCCACGTAAAGAGCTTGGGAAGGGGCATCTCTCCCTAAGGCTGCTGTAACAGCTTCCTACAAGCCAGGCGGCTGAAAATAACAGAGATCTCTCTTCTCACGGCTTCAGAGGCCAGAGGCCCGAACTCGAGCGGTTGGCCCGCCGCGCTCGCAGGGAAGGCTCTTGGGGAAGGTCCTTTCTCCGCTCTCCCCGGGCCCTGGCAGCGGCTCACTAGCCGTGGTGCTCCTCGGCGTGGACCTCGCTCGTCACGTGACCGTGCTCCTGCGCTTCTCTCGTTTAAGGACACACTTGCTGGGTTGAGGGGCCCCTCTGCCCAGTTTTCTCCATCCTCAGCTTGACTGCACTCGGGTTCTGGGGGGACGTGGGATTTCAACCCTGCATGGGGCTCAAGGATCGTTAATTCTGGAATCACCCAGTGTTGACAGGAGGCTAAGCTGGAAGTGGAGGGAGAGGGGATGTGGTGGATGAGGACGCACAGGGGGCGCCTCCTTCGTCCCGCTTCCTTGGGGCTGAGCGGTGGGGAAGGCGCCTGCCAATGCCGGAGATGTGAGTTCAGTCCCTGGGTCGGGAAGATCTCCCAGAGAAGGGAATGGCAACCCACTCCAGTGTTCTTGCCTGGGGAATCCCATGAACGGAGGAGCCTGGCGGGCTACAGTCCAGGGCATCACAAAGAGCTGGACACACCTTATCAGCTAAAAAGCAACAATCTCCCTCTTCGCTTACTCCTACCGCTGAGATTTTTCCATGAACAATTCCTAACCAACTTGACACAGTCTACAAGCCTCTGTCCTCTCAGACACGGCAAATACCTCTGAGAAATGGCTTCTCAAGCTGCAGTTCTCGAGGGGGTGGGGCGCCTTCCAATGGCCTGGCCTGGAGTCCCACCAGAATGCCTGCCCCAGGAACCCTGCCCGGGGCATGGGGGGAAGGAGGCGTGCCTTGCAAATAAATCATTTCCACAGTGCGGGGCTGGCCCTCCTGCAAATGCAAATAAATCATTTCCACAGTGCGGGGCTGGCCCTCCTGCAAATGTTTTCTACATCTCAGGCGTGTAGCTTCTGTTTCAAACCGTGATGATGAACTTCCTGGCAATTCGTCAACGCTGACACTTTTCTGGAGCCTGGGGAGGAGTAGTGGGTGGGGAAAAGGGATGGTCAGGGAGACCAGGGAGCAGCTGCCTGAAAGGCAAATCACCCACATCTCACTCATTTCACGTTTCCTAGAATAATATGCACAAAATTTGTAGCGGGGATGGCAAACCCAGTTGAAACCTTGTGTGGAAACGTGGGGACTGAGCAGGGTGCTGTGTCAGGAAGATTCAGCAGCTGCATCTCTGTGCAAAGCGGGGTGGGAGCCGTGATAAAGTCATCATCTACGTTCACGGCAGCATTATTTACAACAGCCAGGACATGGAAGCAGCCTAGAAGTCCATCGGCAGATGAATGGATAAGGGAGCTGCGGTACATACACACAATGGAATATTACGGAGCTATAAAAAGGAACACGTCTGAGTCAGTTTTAATGAGGGAGATGAACCTAGAGCCTATTCAGAGTGAAGTCAGAAAGAGAAAGACAAACATCATTTATTCACACATATATACGGAACCTAGAAAGACGGTACTGATGACCCTACATGCAGGGCAGCAGAGGAGACACAGACTAAAGACAGACTTTTTTGGACAGAGTGGGAGAAGGCGAGGGTGGGGTGGTTTGAGAGAACAGCACTGAAGCAAATATATTATCATATGTAAGACAGGTTGCCAGTGGGAGTTAGATGCATGATGCAGGGACCCAAAGCGGCGCTCTGTGACGACCCGGAAGGACGGGGTGGGGAGCGAGGGGAAGTGGGGCTCAGAGGGAGGGGACACGTGTGTGCCAAGGCTGATGCGTGTTGATGTATGGCAGTGTG
The DNA here is from genome assembly GCA_006410675.1 of Oreotragus oreotragus. Taxonomy (NCBI): domain Eukaryota; kingdom Metazoa; phylum Chordata; class Mammalia; order Artiodactyla; family Bovidae; genus Oreotragus; species Oreotragus oreotragus. The sequence goes on along the minus strand of SJYX01013574.1, from coordinate 34,041 downwards.
TGTGTGTGTGCGTGCTAAGCTGCTTCAGTCGTATCCACCTCTTTGCAACCCCATGGACTGTATCCCACCAGCTCCTCTGTCCTTGGGGTTCTCCAGGCAGAAATACTGGAGTGGGGTGCCGTGCTCTCCTCCAGGAGATCTTCTCAACCCACGGATCGAATTTGCATCGCCTACGTCTCTTGCGTTCTCTACCACTAGTACCACCTGGGAAGAAGGCCAACATGTGGCAGAGGCCGTCACAATATTGTAATTATCCTCCAATTAATATTAAAAAAATTTTTAAGTTACCATCTGCCACAAACACCCCCGGGGACTCTTGGATCAGATGCCACAAAGCTGTCATGCTTCATGTACAGCTTTGTTCTGATCATTTCTTAAATGTGCTGCTTATAGACACAGGTAACAGACGTCTATGGCTTGATATAAAAATACAGATAGTCGTAGAAACAAACTGCTGCTGCTGCTAAGTCACTTCAGTCGCGTCCGACTCTGTGTGACCCCATAGACGGCATCCCACCAGGCTCCCCGATCCCTGGGATTCTCCAGGCAAGAATACTGGAGTGGGTTGCCATTTCCTTCTCCAATGCATGAAAGAGAAAAGTGAAAGTGAAGTCGCTCAGTCTGTCCGACTGTTAGCGACCCCATGGACTGCAGCCCACCAGGCTACTCCGTCCATTGGATTTTGCAGGCAAGAGTACTGGGGTGGGGTGCCATTGCCTTCCCCGAGAAACAAGCTATTTGTATGCTATCCCCACTTTCCCGTGCTTCTAGAGACGTACTGATACGCAGCGGACGAGCTGATTTTTGAATCATCGGTCCGGAGAGGCGAGGCACTGTTCCCTCTCCCCAGCGGAGCGCCTGCGTGGTGTCACTTGTGTGACCAGGGCTGCTGCGCTCAGGCCAGGCCTGGGCTAAGCTCACTGAACTGGGGGGCAGAGGAGAGATTAAGAGACGGGGTGGGACGGTGCTGCATCTTAAGCCGACAGGGTTTCCCGGGAAGTCGAGAGGTTGAGAACCCGCCTCGCGATGCAGAGGACACTGTCTCCATCCCTGGTCCAGGAAGTCACCACCTGCTCAGAGCAACTGAGCCGCGCCCCCAGCCACCCAGCCTGCGCTCTGAAGTCCGCGAGCCAGCCGCTGAGCGCGCGCGCCGCAGCGACCGGGACCCGCGCGCCCAGCCCGCGCTCGGCCGCAGAGACGCCTCGGCGGTGAGCGCGCCGCAGCGACCGGGACCCGCGCGCCCAGCCCGCGCTCGGCCGCAGAGACGCCTCGGCGGTGAGCGCGCCGCAGCGACCGGGACCCGCGCGCCCAGCCCGCGCTCGGCCGCAGAGACGCCTCGGCGGTGAGCGCGCCGCAGCGACCGGGACCCGCGCGCCCAGCCCGCGCTCGGCCGCAGAGACGCCTCGGCGGTGAGCGCGCCGCAGCGACCGGGACCCGCGCGCCCAGCCCGCGCTCGGCCGCAGAGACGCCTCGGCGGTGAGCGCGCCGCAGCGACCGGGACCCGCGCGCCCAGCCCGCGCTCGGCCGCAGAGACGCCTCGGCGGTGAGCGCGCCGCAGCGACCGGGACCCGCGCGCCCAGCCCGCGCTCGGCCGCAGAGACGCCTCGGCGGTGAGCGCGCCGCAGCGACCGGGACCCGCGCGCCCAGCCCGCGCTCGGCCGCAGAGACGCCTCGGCGGTGAGCGCGCCGCAGCGACCGGGACCCGCGCGCCCAGCCCGCGCTCGGCCGCAGAGACGCCTCGGCGGTGAGCGCGCCGCAGCGACCGGGACCCGCGCGCCCAGCCCGCGCTCGGCCGCAGAGACGCCTCGGCGGTGAGCGCGCCGCAGCGACCGGGACCCGCGCGCCCAGCCCGCGCTCGGCCGCAGAGACGCCTCGGCGGTGAGCGCGCCGCAGCGACCGGGACCCGCGCGCCCAGCCCGCGCTCGGCCGCAGAGACGCCTCGGCGGTGAGCGCGCCGCAGCGACCGGGACCCGCGCGCCCAGCCCGCGCTCGGCCGCAGAGACGCCTCGGCGGTGAGCGCGCCGCAGCGACCGGGACCCGCGCGCCCAGCCCGCGCTCGGCCGCAGAGACGCCTCGGCGGTGAGCGCGCCGCAGCGACCGGGACCCGCGCGCCCAGCCCGCGCTCGGCCGCAGAGACGCCTCGGCGGTGAGCGCGCCGCAGCGACCGGGACCCGCGCGCCCAGCCCGCGCTCGGCCGCAGAGACGCCTCGGCGGTGAGCGCGCCGCAGCGACCGGGACCCGCGCGCCCAGCCCGCGCTCGGCCGCAGAGACGCCTCGGCGGTGAGCGCGCCGCAGCGACCGGGACCCGCGCGCCCAGCCCGCGCTCGGCCGCAGAGACGCCTCGGCGGTGAGCGCGCCGCAGCGACCGGGACCCGCGCGCCCAGCCCGCGCTCGGCCGCAGAGACGCCTCGGCGGTGAGCGCGCCGCAGCGACCGGGACCCGCGCGCCCAGCCCGCGCTCGGCCGCAGAGACGCCTCGGCGGTGAGCGCGCCGCAGCGACCGGGACCCGCGCGCCCAGCCCGCGCTCGGCCGCAGAGACGCCTCGGCGGTGAGCGCGCCGCAGCGACCGGGACCCGCGCGCCCAGCCCGCGCTCGGCCGCAGGAGACGCCGCAGCGACCGGGACCCGCGCGCCCAGCCCGCGCGCGGCCGCAGGAGACGCCTCGGCGGTGAGCGCGCGGCAGCGGAGCCCCCGTGCGGCCCCAGTGGGTACCACACAGACGCGTTCGCTTCGCAGCAAGGACCTACTCTAGCGCAGGGGACTCGCTCAGCGCCGCGTGGCAGCGCGGATGGGAGCGGGCCTGGGGGAGAATGGGCACACGTATATGCATGACTGCGTTGCCTTGCTGTCCACCTGAAACTATCACGGCTTTGTTAATCAGCTATATTCNTCGGCCGCAGGAGACGCCTCGGCGGTGAGCGCGCGGCAGCGGAGCCCCCGTGCGGCCCCAGTGGGTACCACACAGACGCGTTCGCTTCGCAGCAAGGACCTACTCTAGCGCAGGGGACTCGCTCAGCGCCGCGTGGCAGCGCGGATGGGAGCGGGCCTGGGGGAGAATGGGCACACGTATATGCATGACTGCGTTGCCTTGCTGTCCACCTGAAACTATCACGGCTTTGTTAATCAGCTATATTCCAATATAAACTTAAAATTTTAATTAAGAAACTGGGGATGGGAGTGTTTTTTGGTTCCAGTTCTGCCCCTAAGGACAGCTGCACGCAGCCCCGTGGGTAGTTTTCAACCCTCGGCATCCGTTTCCCCATCTCTAAAATGGGAATGAAGAGGCCGCCCCCTCCTCCGGCGCAGGTTGGTGAGCGGCGGATACGGGGGTGGGGGGGGGAGGTAGGAACAGAGACCAGGAACCGGGCGGGCGTTATCTTGGAGAGTCATTCCTGCGCAGTCTGAGGGCAGGGCCATGACAGACAGGACTGTGTGCCTGAGCAGGGCACTGCCCAGGAAACCCGGCTCTGGGNGATTGCAGTATCTTGGTATCCTCCAAGTTCCAATTCAAATGCCACCATATTTGTAGGGTTTTCCCCTAATCACTGCAGCTAGAAGCATACCATTGCTTCTGAACTTCCCCACTTTCTACTTCTTATTTGTCTTTACTGCACTTATCTAATATTCTAAGCAGGAAAACTCTGAGAAACAAAGCAGAGTTTCTTGAAGTCTTTTGGTGCTCAGGAGACAAAAGTTAAAGTTTAGGACCTGCTAGGGGAGGACACAAAGGAAACCATACCTAGACTTATCATAGTCAAACTGCTAGAAACAAAAGACCAGAAGAAAAATCTTCAAAGTTACCAGAAAAATAAGACATATTATTTCCAAAGGACAATTAGACTAATAGCTACATGTAGGAGTAAAATCTTAACCTTAGCGATGCAAGATGCAAAAGTTGAGTAAATGGAGCTACAGAGGTCTAACGTTCTGGCATTACTGCAGAAATGGTAAAAGTAACAACCTAGATGAAATGCTAATAAGGCAATGATGCATAATATATTCTCTAGCAATGTGCTAAATGGATCAACTAGTGAATTTAAGATATAAGATTAATAATACACATCTTACAGAGAACAGAAAAGAAGAGGAAACATTTACCAATTCAAAACCTTGATTTTAAAATCTCAGCAAACATAGTTAAAAAAAAAAAAAGAAAGAAAGAACACAAAAAAACCTGAAATTGCAAACCAGTCACTCTCTTGAAATTAGATGAAAAAATGTAGCAAATCAAAATTGGAATGATATAAAAAGATAATATCTTTTAATTAAGTGGGTTTCCCACTCTGAGATATGCAAGAGTGGTTTAACATTAGGAAATGCATTAATTTGGCACATTAACAGGGAAAAGGAACAAATCATTTGGTCCTTCGGATAGGTTCAGAAAAAAACATTGAGAAAAAGCAACACAAATTCAAACATTTAAAATTTTTAGCTAAGTTTAGAGAAGATTTTCCTTAATATGTTATGGTACCTAGTATATTTTTTAATTACTGTAAACATAATTAGTGGTGAAAGTTTGAAAGCTTTTCCTTGAGTTGGGGAGTGAGATAAAGATGCCTGCCCAAACACGTCTGCTGCTGCTGCTGCTGCTGCTGCTGCTAAGTCACTTCAGTCGTGTCCGACTCTGTGTGACCCCATGGACTGCAGCCCACCAGGCTACTCCGTCCATTGGATTTTCCAGGCAAGAGTACTGGGGTGGGGTGCCATTGCCTTCCCCGCCAAACACGTCTATTCAAGGTAATCCTGAAATTTTGAAAAGGGCAAAAAGGTAATAAAGCAATATAAGTGTCAGTAGAATTTGAAGGGAAGAAATAAAACCACCATTTACAGGCAATATGGTTGTGTTTATAGAAAGTACCCAAAAAATGCCGCATGAACCAGAAGATATAACCAGCCTGGTCTTTGTTCTTGTAATTATTTTTAAAAGCTTTTTAATATCCTACTTCTCTGATGGCTCAGGGGGTAAGGAACCCGCCAGCAACGCATGGGACACACGGGATGCGGGTTCAATCTCTTGGTCAGGAAGATCCCCTGGAGGAGGGCATGGCAACCCACTCCAGTATTCTTGTCTGGAAAACCCCATAGACAGGAAGCCTGGCATGCTGCGACTCATGGGGTCACAAAGAGTCGGACATGACTGAGCGAATGAACTGAACTGAACTGAAGCTACTTAGCAGCAGCAGCAGCAATCCTGTGCAAGGGGCTTTCCTGGTGGCTCAGCGGTAAAGAATCCGCCTGTCATGCAGGAGACGCAGGTTCCATCCCCGAGTCAGGAAGGTCCCCTGGAGGAGGGCATGGAAACCCACTCCAGTGTTCTTGCCTGGAGAATCCCAGGGACAGAGGAGCCTGACAGGCTACAGTCCATGGGGTCACAAACGAGTCAGACATGACTTAGCGACTCAACAACAACACCGATCTTGTTCAATAAAGCGAGCGTAGGCTAAGAAGTCAGGGGGTTGTGGGAGCAGAAGGGTTCCTGACGTCTGCGTCCCACGGGTGAGGTCAGTCAGTCTTCTGATGAAAGGCTGTGAGTTAAAAGGCAGGAAAGGGGGGCAGTCTGCCTGGTGCAAGAGGGCACACTGTCTACACAGAATATTAGAACGCTAGTAAAACCGTCTAAAAGTTGGTCAGGCACTCATGATCACCGTGCTAATGATACAATAACACTGTGTGTGCTAAGTCGCTTCAGTCACATCCGACTCTTTGTGACCCCATAGACTGTATCCCATCAAACTCCTCTGTCCATGGGATTCTCCAGGTAAGAACACTGGAGTGGGTTGCCAGGCCCTCCTCCAGGGGTTCTTCCCGACCCAGGGATTGAACCTGTGACCCTGGGAGGCAGTTTCTTTATCACTGGTGCCACCTGGGAAGCCCAATGATACAATGTTCCTCACCAAAAACCTAGTCGAAGTTCTATACAAATGTGGTTACTGTGGAGTTTACTATTGTACACGGAAGCCTCCATGAGCACATCTGTGGTGTTTATCCTTTTAATAAATAGTCCATGTGGACGTTAACCTGGCTGTCACCTAGGGAGGACGCAGTTAGAGGCGCTTGTCCCCAAACAGGACATGAGGCCTTGACAATGGGGGCGACTGCAGACAGAGGTGTGGACTGGAGTGACCTCAGTTCTACTGTTCTATGTAAGCATACAAGAATACTTTCAGACTGTCAGGATCCACCCTGAACAAGGTACACCATGCTTTATGACTTGAAAGATGAGTGTGAAGAAATTGGTGAGAGGGCCGCTACTTCTGCCAAAAAAAAAAGAAAAAGAAAAAAGAAAAAAGTGAAGAAAGGGACAGTTATATTAAAAAGAAAATCAGATTCGAAGAAGTGTTAGGAGAAATGACTGAAGACGTCAGTGTTACATTTGCCGGAAGAAGTGAAACTTGCAGTGTTCAATGCCTGAGTCAGTTGCCAGGAGCTGGACAAGTGCCTGGTGACTCAAAGAAGTCCTGTTTGCCATCATAATGGTACTTGCCTCTGATTTTTGCAGAAGCAAAACTTGAGGATCAAATACAACAGAAATGTGTCGTGTTCTCTGGTGATGGGTTTTAGTGAAAACTTTTCAACAGTGGCAGAGTTAGAAAGCTGCTAGAGTCGGTCCCGAAGAAACCCAGGCTGCATCGCCCATTCTGAATTTGCTGTGACGTGAGACTGAGCTGGGTCTTCATCAAATTTATCTGTATGGTTCAAACTTCTGTGTCTCTACTTATATGTCTTATATGTAGACAAATTAGTGTGCTAAGTTGCTTCAGTTGTGCCCAACCCTGCGACCCTAGGGACTGTAGCCCTCCAGGCTCCTCTGTCTGTGGGAGTCTCCAGGCAAGAATACTGGCGTGGGTTGCCATGCCTTCTCCAGGGGATCTTCCCGACCCAGGGATCGAACCTTCATCTCTTTCGTGTCTTGCGTTGGCAGGTCGATTCTTTACCACTGGTGTCACCTGGGAAGTCCTAGACACATAAATAATGACTATGTAAATGACATAACTACTTATATGTCTCCTGTTACAGGTGAGAGAAAACTTCAGAAATTAAAATGAGGGCAAAATACTCCTCAATCCACCATGAGATAGATCAGCAAACGTGACTGTGCTGTGTTCAGCCATCTCCTCAAACCCTCGCCCACTGAAGGCTGTGTCACAGACACAGGGGAGAAAGCTGGGGTCTTGGGGGGTAAAACTGACTTGTTTTGATAATCCTGGCTCTGTTCCTTACCAGCTGCAAGATCTTGGGCAATTCATTCTCCGAGCCTCAATTTTTGTTGTCTGTAAAAGAGAGACAACAGCAGACTCTGAAAATCATCAAATGAGTAAATACACACAGGGGATTCAGAACAGCTATGTCCTGTAGGCACCACAGCTCTGGACTCCAGGGAGGGATGTTCTGCGGTAGTTTGGGCGTCAGACAACAGGGCGCGGGGAGCAGGTTTAAGGGCAACCGGTAGTTTCTTCTGGGAGACCTGCTCTGCTGTGTCTCAGAGAATGGACCAGTCAGAAGATGCCCTGTCCTCCCACAGGCACCCTCCCGCAGCTCTGCTTGGAAGGCTGAGGTGTATTAGCAATTGCTGCTACAGCAGAGAGCGCAGACCCTAGGAGCTCCGTGCTTCCAGCCTTGCTTCTCAGCTGTCAAAGCCAAGCATCCTAAAGCTGCCCTCTTCTTACGAGCGCGACATGGCAGTGGAATGAAATCTGGAGGTTTCAGTAAGAACAGTACACACAGGGCTTGCCCCAATTCGGGTCGTGTTTTCCTAGCGCTGGGCTCATCTCTAGAGAGGTGGGGTCAGGCCAAATCTTAAGGACCCACTTGGCAACTCTAAGGACTGGCAAGGAAGGAAGAAACTGGTAAACAATGTTTTAAAAATATGTTAAATGCTAAGCAGTCTGTCTCATTTCTAATGTTTATTTACGGGTATTTGCTGCCATTTTTCAGGAATTCTGGTAGTGAGTATCCAACTATCGCAAGCCTCCACCTGTTCCTGGGGAGCGGCTTCTGAAACACAGTCACACATTTCCAACAGCCTGCATAAGCTGACGGGTGGACATGTCCTCCGGGGTGAACTCAGGGATAGCAGAAGACCCTGCTTCCAAAACAGTCCTGCCACCTTCTTGGTGAACAAATAAGGAAAATTTTCCCTAGGGAAGAGCAGTGAACAAATGTTGATTGACTCAAAGTTCAATTCAGTTCAGTTGCTCAGTCCTGTCCAACTCTTTGTGACCCCATGGACTGCAGCACGCCAGGCCTCCCTGTCCATCACCAACTCCTGGAGTTTACCCAAACTCATGTCCATTGAGTCGGTGATGCCATCCAGCCATCTCATCCTCTGTCATCCCCTTCTCCTCCTGCCCTCAATCTTTCCCAGCATCAGGGTCTTCTCAAGTGAGTCAGTTCTTCACATCAGGTGGTCAAAGTATTGAAGCTTCAGCTTCCACATCAGTCCTTCCAATGAACACTTAAGACTGATCTGACTCAAAGTTATTGATAACCAATCAGATCAAGTTTTAACAGAGGAGAAGAGGGAAGAAAGATGGGGGGCTGCAGTTTTGATGAGAGAACAAAGAGAGAGATGCAGAGGATGAAATGAAAGGCGGCCAATAGCAGACTTGTCCACTTCACCCTGGATGGGGCCGAATGAACGATGGCGGGAGGCTCCAGGGCTTCCCGGGAGACCCAGCGGTAAAGAGTCCTCCGCCCATACAGGAGGTGTGGGTTCGGTCCCTGAGTCAGGGAGCTGCGCTGGAGGAGGGAATGGCACCCCACTCCAGTACTCTTGCCTGGGAAATCCATGGTGAGAGGAGCCTGGCGGGCTACAGTCCACGGTACCGCAAAGAGTCAGGCTCGATTCAGGGAATAAAGTTCTAGTCTGACCCTGTCTGACTCCCCGTTGGAACACTTCCAGTGATGTTGATGCGAGAAGTTGGCTCAGATCCGACCAGAAATGCACTTAATCCTGTCCCATCAAACCAGCCCGTCCTTAGCTGGTCCCTCTGAGCGAGCTACGGGGTGTTAACGCACAAAGGGTTCTCCCCTCTCTGCAGCCCCAGGTGGTGCCCGCCGACGCGGCCAACAGCGCCTGCTCTGCCACCCACACACCCAGCTGGGCACAGCCGGTTCCCTACGGAGCGCCGCCGCGATGCTCCGCGGCCCGAGAGCCTCCTCCCGCTCGCCTCCGTCTGACCTGTCTCTTATACACATCTAGATGTGTATAAGAGACAGACTTATATGTCTCCTGTTACAGGTGAGAGAAAACTTCAGAAATTAAAATGAGGGCAAAATACTCCTCAATCCACCATGAGATAGATCGGCAAACGTGACTGTGCTGTGTTCAGCCATCTCCTCAAACCCTCGCCCACTGAAGGCTGCGTCACAGACACAGGGGAGAAAGCTGGGGTCTTGGGGGGTAAAACTGACTTGTTTTGATAATCCTGGCTCTGTTCCTTACCAGCTGCAAGATCTTGGGCAATTCATTCTCCGAGCCTCAATTTTTGTTGTCTGTAAAAGAGAGACAACAGCAGACTCTGAAAATCATCAANGGCTCATCTGAGCGCGGCGGTTTCACAGCCTCATAGCAGGAGTCCCATTTAAGACCCTTGACTAGGGCAGCAGAGTGCACCTGTCTGCAACCGCACAGAAGTATTAACGGCAGGGAAGGAGGGGGAGAACCTGGCAATGTCCTGGACATTTCTGTAAAGGATCACGCGTGGGAGATTCCATGAACACCATCCTCAGGGAAAGAGGCAGACAGGTGGCCTCACACCCCGGGCTTCAGAAGCTGGTCTCAGCCACCAGGAGAGGAAAACGCCGTGTCTCCCCACCGGGTGGGCTGGCATCGTGCAAAGATCCGACGTGTTTAGACCCTTTCCACATCACCTGCTGCTGCGTGTGGCCTGAACACAGATTACTTCAGTCCCCTCGTGTCTCTTGTTTAGAGGCAGCTCACTATAATTTTATCAGGTTAGAGTTTCGGGGGATGAAGAACCGCTCCGATGAACCCCCAGCATCCAGCCCCTCGCTGGAACTCCTCTCCGCCAGAGGCCGTGTATTCGTTTCCCGGGGCTGCGTTCATCCAGCGCCGCGGACGAGCGGCTTCAAACAGCAGACGTGCCTTCTCTCCGGACGCTGGAGGCTCTGCGGCTGGTGAGGGTGTCAGCGGGGCCTGCTCGCCCTGCGGGAGCCGGGGCGGCGCGCGCCTCCCCCAGCCTCCAGCAGCCGCACGCAGTGCTCCCTGAGTCCCCGTGTCTGCCCCCGCGCGCGCCTCCCCCGGCCTCCGGCAGCCGCACGCAGTGCTCCCTGAGTCCCCGTGTCTGCCCCCCGGCGCGCCTCTCCTGGCGGCTGTGCCGTCGGTGATCTCCAGCGGGCAGAGACTCCAGCGAGCAGACCCGCCTCCGGCAGCTGCACGCGGTGCTCCCCGAGTCCCCGTGTCTGCCCCCGCGCGCGCCCTCGCGCACGCTGTGTGTGTGTGTGTTTTTCATGCTCTTCTAACAAGGACCCCCGTCCTGCTGGGCTTGGGGACACCCTCCCCCAGGGTGATCTCACCGTCACTCACTCCTGAGTAAGTCTGCACAGAGCCCGTTTCCAGATCCGGTCCCGTGCATAGGTCCTCGCAGGAGCAGGCAGAAACCCTCTAGACCAGGGCCAGCGACAAGTGTGAGAGCAGAGGGCTTCCCGAATCTCATCCCCAGACCTGCGTCGCGTGAGGCTCTGCGGCAGCAGCAGATAGCACCGCGCTCTCATACACTATGACTTCAATAGGCTGAGACATAGGTCTTAAAGACATGCCATTTCCTGAGAAAGGCAGCAAGGGCCCATTATTTTTTTGGAATACCCTCCCAGTGTATATCTGCCACTAACTTACCACCCTTTATTTTTAGCAGGTGCAGAGGAAATAAATATGACCCATTTACCACCATCTGTGCATTTCCACTGAAATGGAGACTCAACCTGAACTCTACAGGGACTTACCGCTCAGTCTCTATCTGGGATTCCTTCTTATTTAGTACATTATCCATTCTGTAGGTCATTCAATAAATCCTATTGCATTGAAACATAGAGCATTCTTGTTGCTTGTACTTTTTTACATCCATATTGCCTTGTTATTGATAATCCATGCATGCATGGATTACACTTAAGTGCTGTCCTCATAGAAAACATTTTCTCCTTTCAAACAGATGTAATAATGACATCTATCATTTACTGAGAGTCTTCTGTGTTCCAGACAGTGTGCTAATTAGTTTATACACATTATTTTATTGAATTCTTAGAACAAACATGCTGTCAGTATTGTCAGTCCCATTTTACACTTGAAAAGCCCGAGTCTTGAATAACTACAATTTTATCTTCAGTTCAGTTCAGTTCAGTCGCTCAGTCGTGTCCGACTCTTTCTGATCCCATGGACTGCAGCACGCCAGGCGTCCCTGTCCATCACCAACTCCTGGAGTTCACTCAGACTCACGTCCACTGAGTCGGTGATGCCATCCAGCCATCTCATCCTCTTTCATCCCCTTCTCCTCCTGCCCCCAATCCCTCCCAGCATCA
>SJYX01013574.1:7035-21837 GCA_006410675.1 Oreotragus oreotragus | reverse complement strand
TTCAACCCGGCCGCTCAAGGGTGCTGTTGTTTCTGTATCATGGACAACGATCTTTCTGCTGGGAAGTGAAAAATAAAAGTTAGCTTCGAGAGGTGAAGCCCTGAGAAGGAGGGGCCCTCCAGCTTTGACCTCTTGAGTTCCCGAGACAGTGAGAGCAGGCAGGACTTGAGGCTCGCACGAACCACGTGCGGGGGCCGGGGGTGCTGGCAGCGAACGCAGAGGCGGTGACTGGAGAGGCAGCTCAATCAGAGGAATGCCAGCCCCGATGAGCAGTACGAAGTCACCGTTTAAGGAAAAGCGGAATCTGGGACAGACAGACGAGGAAGTGTCTGTTCCTGGGGAAAGGCTAGACTCGGTCACTGGACAGATTTTAGCTTGAGGCGCCGCCAGGCCCAGGCGGTGCCAGACTCGGCACCGTTTCCCGCTTCTCAGGATCGCCAGTGGGTCAGCACACAGGGCAGTCACGGGGCTCGGGCGTGTGGGTTTTGGCACAGGGTCCCATGCAACCGTGGAAACAAGACGGAGAGATGTGCCTTGGCCAGCATCGCATCCCGGCCACGGGCTGGAGGGGCAGCGGGCCCCGGGCAGGAGGCTTCTAGCACGGGCTGGAGGGGCAGCGCGCCCCGGGCAGGAGGCTTCCACCATGGGCTGGAGGGGCAGCGTGCCCAGGCTGGAGGGGCAGCATGTCCCGGGCAGGAGGCTTCCAGCACGGGCTGGAGGGGCAGCGGGCCCCGGGCAGGAGGCTTCCAGCACAGGCTGGAGGGGCAGCAGGCCCCGGGCAGGGGGCTTCCAGCACAGGCTGGAGGGGCAGCGGGCCCCGGGCAGGAGGCTTCTGACGGCACAGGCCCCTCCCAGTCCCCAAACGCGGACAATCCACAGGAAGCCAGCTTTGAGCCCGGAGCTGAGAACTGACCGCACTTGCACTACTGTCTGAATACTTCATACTGTGACTGTGAAGATGCTCTCCTTCCCTAAGTGAGCTTGTTTCTCAAAGATTAAACTCAATAATTCCACTAGGTGTGTGTGCACGTTAGCCGACTCTGCGACCCCATGGACTGTAGCCCGCCAGGCTCCTCTGTCCCTGGGATTCTCCAGGCAAGAATACTGGGCTGGGTTGCCATTTCCTCCTCCAGGAGATCAGGGGATCTTCCCACCCAGGGGTTGAGCCCATGTCTCTTGCATTGACACGTGGGTTCTTCATTGCTTGGCTAGCAGGGAAGCCCTAACAGCATTAAACAGCCTAAATACTCATCGGCTGATAAATAAACAAAACGTGGTATGGCCACACAAGATTCGTGCGTTTCATTGCATATAAATCTCACCCTAGTAAAGGCACGGTAAGCACAACGGAACTGGGGTATGTCCGTCAGTGGAATGTCATTTGGCCAAAAGAGGCTGAAGTAGCAATCCATGCTACGACGCTGCTCATAGCGTGCTGGGAGACGTGCTGCTCCTAAGCGAAAGAGGCAGTCGCCCAAGACCGCAGTCGCGTGCCCTCACTGCCGTCGCCTGCTCTAAATATCCAAAAAGGCTCACCTTTAGAGACGGAAAGATTAGTGGCTGCCTAGGGCGGGAGGTGGTGGGAGGAAAATGAGGGGTGACTGCTCGAGGATGCTGGGTTTCTTTTCTGTGGTGATGAAAAGGTCCTAAAATCAGCTGCGGTGAAGACTGCCCCATTCTGTGTAGGCACAGAAACACCCCTTACCAAGGAAGCGTGCACTCCTAATCGCGGATTCTACGGCGTGTGAGTCTAACTCCAGAAAGCTGTGTCCAAGAAAGAGTAAACTCTGCTAGTGCAAATCTGTGTAAAAAAGGACCACACATTCTGAATGGTCCCCTGTCAGAGGCGCTATCGATTTATAATAGAATTCACCTGTCAGTCCCCCCTGCTGCTGGTGTTGCTAAGTCACTTCAGCGTCCGACTCCGGGCCCCCCCGTCACACGGTAGATTCATTTAGGGAAGGGACCGTGCATTAGTCATCTTTGTATGCCCAGCTTCCAGCACGGCTTCATGCCACAGAAGCTCAGCACTGAATGTCGAATTCGCAGTAAATTGGTAGCACGCTAACTGGCAATCTGGTGAAATTAAGTGCTCAGTGAGTGTTTCTTTGTAAACATGTGATATTGTCCCTTTCTATAAGCTCAATTCTCCACTTACAAGACCCACTTTATAGCACTGAGTGCCCAAACTGATCAAAAATAGACAAAAAGAAAAGAAAAGAATTTTTGCTAGCATTTATTCAGTCTTGAAATCCGAATAGGTAATATATGTAATATATTGTGAATATTCCTTCTGGAGTTCTTTTGTATATAGAAGATGAGATGGAGATTTTAAGAGTAAGAAATTCGTCAAGTTTTGGCTGAAGGCATGATACTCTTTGCCCAGTTAATCCTTCAGTATCAACCATGGTTTCCTTTATTGTGCCAAGAACTTCTAACTCCAGAGCAAGCTCAGTCTTCTCAATAAGTGTCCATGGATTATCTGATAGGTATAAATGTCTCCAAAGATATTCAATGGCACATGATGATGAAAAGAACTCTCTGGGCCTTCTTGAATCGTGGCTTTTGGCTACTCCACTTCTACACACACCCTGTGGCTGAGCTGCTCTGAATGAGAGCGCGACAATTCAAGCCCATCTGTAGGAAAAACTTCTTTATTCAATAGCATATAATGTAGACAGGGGGCAATTTTTCTGCTTTGACAACCTCAAAGGTGCTACTGTCCAAAAGAAGTTCTGTTCCTTTGGTATATAGATTATAGAAAAAGAAATAAAAATTTAGCTTCACTAATAGACTATTTTTCCACTCCCTTTGGCAAAAATCCAAAAGGAGAGGGGAGAACAAACTCACTGCTAGTAGAAATGCTAAGTGGTACAGTCTCTATAGACGGGCATTTAGCAATAGCTGGCAAAACCATACGCATTTACCTTTAGATTCAGCTTACAGAATCTATTCCAACGATCTGCTCTCAAAAATAAGACATGAACATGCCCAAGACTTTTCACTGTAAACCATTTATAAAAGCAGAAGACTGGAAATAGCCCAAATGCGCATCAATAGGGACAGCCACGAGAAACCTAAAGCATGTCCACATGTTAGAATACTGGGCAGTGTTAAAGGAGTGAAGGTTCTCTGCTGACAAGGGGAGGGAGCTATTTTTAGATGCAGCTGAGCTGCAGAAATGTGTGTAATAGATTATCTTTTTTCTAAGAGGGAAAATAATGAAAAATTTATTCGTATATATTCAGGTACATGTTTTCTTATATTAAAAAACTGAAGGGGAAATCAGAGCCCCCCAAAACATGTTATGATAGGAAAAGGGATACAAGAGAGGGAACAGGAATGACAGCTGGACTTCCCTCAAGATGCCTTGTTTTAAGACCTGTGGACCCAGCGGGGGACGGAGAGGGCAGGTAGCACGGGAGCACACAGGCTGCCGCGTGTGAAACAGACAGCGGGGGAGCCCGGCCGGCGCCCCGAGCAGGACTGCGCAGTAGGTGGGCGGGAGGGCCGCGGGGAGGGGCGCGCGCCCGCCGCCGGCCGATTCACGTGGCAATATGGCAGAAGCCGACACAGCGTAACAGGCTACCCTCCGATTAAACGTGTAAAAATTAAATGTAAAAAGATCCCGTGTTTTATAGTCATGACCCTTACCTATGTATATATCTAACAATACAAAAGCAAAATTAAACCAAAATGGGGAGAAAACACAAAAGCAAAAGGAAACAGCTGACCCTAACGGTTTAATCACACGGAGAGCTGTCTTTGCAACTGACTTTAAAACACGATTATTATATTATGATATGTACACATGTATACTGGAGAAGGCAATGGCAACCCATTCCTGTATTCTTGCCTAGAGAATCCTATGGACAGAGGAGCCTGGTGGGCTGCTGTTGATAGGGTCGCACAGAGTCGGCCACGACTGAAGCGCCTTATCAGCAGCCGCAGCATACATACACACGCAGTAAGTATACACATATACCCATACATGTGCGTACACACATACACAAACGTGTACACATACACATACATGTGTGTACATAGACACATACCTGCATGTGCACATATACACACATGTGTATACACACATAAGTGTGCGCACATCCACACAGGTGTGCGTACATATGCGTGTGTGCACACGTACACATGCATATGTGCACACGTACACATGCATGTGTGTACATGCACATGCGTGTGTGTGCACATATACACATGCATGTGTGCACATATACACATACGTGTGTGTACTCAGTCGCTTCAGCTGTGTCTGATTCTTTGCAACCCCATGGACTGAGCCCACCAGTCTCTGCTGTCCATGGCATTTCCCACCTAAGGCTACTGGAATGGGGAGCCATTTCTTCCTCCAGGGGATCTTCCTGAGCAGGGATTGAACCCACGTCTCCTGCACTGCAGACAGGTTCTTTACCACTGAGCTATCAGGGAAGCCCCATACATATACCTATGAACTCCTAAATATCAACAAAGAGAAATTTTTAAAAAAGACCTCAGAAGAAATCTTAAAAGTATTTTCAGTAACCATATTGTTGGTAACGATGTAGTATTGTTATTTTGAACCAATATTTTGAACATATTTGTAGAATAAAACAAATAAGGAATTATACTAATGTCATTAGGAACCAAGATTTTCAGTATAAGAGAAAATAACATGAAAAGTCAAAGAAGCAGAAACTATATAAGCCTAATTCTGAATTGCAAATATCAGTATGAACTCAGAATGTACAGTATCTTTTAAAAACTTGCTTCCTAGATATTCCATTTTAAAAGTTTAAAAACAGTGATGCTCCTCATGAGGACAGGAGCAGAGGAAGGCAGGCTGTCGGGGAGGGAAAACTCCACTCTCCCACAAACAGAGAATCAACTGAATAAATAAATAACTGACCAAATGCAGGAATAAATGACTGATCCAGTGTATTTAGCCTCCATCTCCTACCTCATAAAAGGCTGGAAACGTGGGCCAGAAGAGTTTGCTTTTACAGCTGAGGTTGACCAGGACCCACACCAGCTTGCTCCTCTCTTGTCTGGGAGGTACCATGTTTTTGACTTAACTTCGCCTTTTCAATACACTGAACATACTAAGAGATACGTCTGATGACTAGAGCAATCTGTCTTCCCTTTTGGAAGGCCGGAAAATAGGAAATTCCAAAAATGTCAAGTTGGAAGGTTATTTCATAATTGATGTTTCAGCCATCTCAGTAGATTTTCTCAACTGTAATTGTCAGGGGCTCCACATTGCTTCTGCCAAAATCTTTTCATTATCACACCAGCCATATTTCTGAATTTCAATTTAAATTCATACAGCATGCAAGCACTTGTCTGCATAAGATGACAGGTGGCAACTATTAGTTACACTGGCTATCACATGCTGTAATGTCAAACCCCTGCCAGGAATACGCTCCTGTGATTTTTTCAGGGAAATTCTAGATGTTTGGGCATAACTTTTAAAGAGCTACCTCTTCAAGGAACTGACTCCCAGAAATATCCTTGATGGGGATCCTTGGGGAACAGCTTGCACAATAATGATGTTGCTACTTGACTAACAAGAATACATTTCAAGGAGGATTTAATTGATAGCTAAAAGGAGTCTTTTAGAACAGAATCTGCCTCTCTGAAAATCACCTGGAGAAGGCAACTTTTATAATCTGAGATGCTTTGATGAGTCCTCCAGCATAGGCAGGAAAAAGGAAAAAATACCCAGTGTGACAACCTTCTACCAGGACTATAGATTTTTCACTCTAGATTGAAATCTTCAAAGCCTATGGCTTCATCAACTACCAATTTATTTGCGTATCAAGCTGTGAAGACATTGAAATCAATCATGCTGGCTGCAGCGATTAACGTGTGTCCAGCCAGCGCTGGCATATACTGACTGCCTGCAATGCTTGCTGTCACGACCTCTTTATCATAAATGACGCCTTCATTAATAACCGAACTCACCCCCACGGCTGTCTAATGGCCAGGAGGTCACCAGTCAGCAGCCACGAGCACGCCTCGCGCTAACGCATCTCTATAACGGCTCTCTTTTAGTTTTTGTGCATTTTTCTTCCAGTTTTGACAAATTTTCATCTATCACTGTGACTGGGAAAGGAAATGCATAAAATATAGACTTGGCAAAAACGTCAGAAGAGCCGGTGCTCCAAAAATGAAGCAGGACGTTTTGGTGGCAAATGTTAGCGCAGGCTCACGGGCTTCAGGCCAGAGCAGACACAGAGGTAGCTGTATGAGCGCAACAGGATTTTGTCTCTGAAGGATCAAGGAGGTCAACCTAGCTAGGAGACCTGTGGGAAATCAGATATGCTATCAAAGACGCGAAATTAAAAGGCATGTGCTTCTTGGCAGAAAAGCCAGGACAAACCCAGCCAGCATATTAAAAGGCAGAGACATTACTTTGCCGACAAAGGTCCGTCTAGTTAAAGCTATGGTCTTTCCAGCAGTCATGTACGGATGTGAGAGTTGAACCATAAAGAAGGCTAAATGCCAAAGGATTGATGGTTTTGAACTGTGGTGCTGGAGAAGACTCTTGAGAGTCCCTTGGACTGCAAGGAGATCCAACCAGTCCATCCTAAAGGAAATCAGCCCTGAATATTCATTGGAAAGACCGATGCTGAAGTTGAAGCTCCAATATTTGGACCACCTGATGCTAAAAGCCCACTCATTGGAAAAGACCCTGATGCTGGGAAAGACTGAGGGCAGGAAGAGAAGAGGGTGACAGAGGATAAGATGGTTAGGCAGCATCACAAACTCAACAGACACGAACCTGAGTGAGCTCCAGGAGACAGCAGAGGACCGGGGAGCCTGGCATGCAGCAGTCCGTGCGATCACAGAGTCAGACACGATTTTGCAACTGAACCGCATCAAAGACAGAGGCACAGCTTTCGAGATCGATGCTGTCCCGCAGAAGGTGCAGATGATGGCTGATGCCAGCGAGTGTGCGGGCCCACCACCCACATAGGACTGCCGAGCACCTGGAATGCAGCTAGTGCCATGCAGCAGACGAACCCTAATTGTAATCTTACATCATTTGGATTGAAATGGCCAGACCAGCTCTAGATCATTCAGTCCTCATGGGGGAAGGGTGCACTGTTTGGTCTGAGAGAATGAGGGTCACGTGAGACCTTCTGGAAACCTAACCATTTATATATGGCTACGAGGTGCACACGTAGCCTAACCTGGGTATGTCTGGAGACTGGCTTACCTGTGCCGGGGGCCCTGACCCGCCTCAGAGTCACACAGGGTGCTGTACACAGTTCGCTCGGCATCCTCAGATCCAGGCTAGCACAGGGATGTTTCTGAACTTGGTGTTGAGGAATGGAACAGGGTCAGGCCAGATATCTCAGGGAGTCATCACCCTGGAGAGTAAGAGGGACTGTCCTCCACCCGGGTACGGGAGTCAGAAGTAGACGCACGAGGAGGACTCCCAGGTCGAAAGTGGAGCGTGGGCGTCTCGCGTGCACGCTCAGTCACTTGGGTTGTGTCCGACGCTTTATGCCCCCGTGGACTGCGGCCCGCCAGGCCCCTCTGTCCACGGCATCCTCCAGGCAAGAATGCTGGACAGGGTTGCCGTGCTCTCCTCGGGAATCGAACCCGAGTCTCACGTCTACCTGCACTGGCAGGGGCGCCACGTGGGAAGCCCCGGGACCATTACTCCGCCGGCCCAGGGACTGAGGGCGCCGAGGAAAGGAGCGGGGGCCGTGAGCCCCAGAGTGAGATTTCCTGAGCCCAGCGGGGTGCCTTCCTCCCCCAGCCCCTCCCCACGCAGCACCCAGGGCGACGCTCCGACAGGACAGAAGGCCGCCGCGAGGCTGAAGACCCTGCGCGCAGCTCTGGTCGGGAAGGAGCCGGCGGCGCCGCTGGGGCCCCCGCGGCCGGGACGGCAGGCAGGGAGCCTCAGGGCACGGGCACCGGGGGGACTGAAACGCGGAGGCCTCTCTCCACCTTTTCCGGACAGACTCCCAGCATCTTGGGGTAAAAGGTAGAAGGGATTCCGAATTTAATGTCTTTTGGTATTCTCTGATTTTTTATGTGTGCTTAATACTGTTGTAATTAAGAACATAACGTAGATAACTGTTGAAACTAGGAGTTTGTTATATTAGTTCTACATTTGGGTATCTTAAAAAAAAAAACACACCTTTTTTAATAAATTAAAGCAAGTAGACCATCTTTGTTAGATACTCCCCAAAATTCAGAGTTGAATAACTGGAGGCATGTGTGCCGGGCTCAGGCACTAAGTCGAGTCCAGCTCTTTGTGACCCTCTGGACGGCAGCCCACCAGGCTCCTCTGTCCATGGGATTTTCCAGGCGAGAGTACTGAAGTGGGTTGCCACTTTCTTCTCCAGGGGATCTTCCCGACCCAGGGATCAAACCTGAGTCTCCCGCTTTGGCAAGCAGATTCTTCACCACTAAGACACCTGGAAGGCCCAGTTGCCTCAGCTGCCCAATTGCCTTAGCTTTTCTCAAATGTTGCTATAAGAAATGGTCACACGCAATTTACTTCTGCTGTTGCCATAAAATATTCTCCACTACACCATTCATGTAAAGCCATCTGAAAAGTTTGTTTTCATTTATAAATGCACATAATTTAAGCATTTCCCTCAGTTTCTCAAGCTATTAGGAAGCTCGGAAGTGGATCCATAACCCAGACATGGCAACTCAGTTCGCCAGAATAGCTGGTCTACTTACATTCTCTTTATTCCTTAATCTTTATTTCCTATTTCATGACATTTTGTGTACATCTATTATTGTCTCTTTGAATCCTTTTTTTTTTTTTTTTACTTAGTTGGTTCTCTTAAAAGTTTAATAGATTATACCTGAAGAGGCACCTACTTCTTGGGATGATTGAAGTCAGGATCTCTTTCTTTTGCAGGATCACCAAGAATGGTTTCATGAAGACGTGGCATTTGAACGGAGCCTTTGGGGACATGTCGGGTTTGGCAAACACGGGGAAGAATGTTATTGGCAGAAGGAGGTGTAAATGAAAGAGCTATGGAAAGAATGCACAGGCCATTTTGGGAGGATACTAGGATTTGTTTGGGCCAAGCCTCGGGTGTAAGGAGATTCTGAAGGGCGGCCATGCTGGAGACATAGGTACGCTCAGGTCGGAAGGAATCCACACACCAGGCTGATGAATTCCGGTGCTATGATATAAGAGAAGAATCTTTTTTCCCAGAATAGGGAAAACTATTGCATATTTTTAGGCAGAGGGCAGAAACTATCAAGACGGCGCTCATGGGCAAAGCTCAGCACAGCTGCTCGAGCAAGGCCCGAGGAGATGCAGCAGGAAAGAGGGTCAAAGCATTAACCTCGGAGCTGAGCATCACCGACTCGAAGGGCAGGAGTCTGGGCAAGCTCCGGGAGTTGGGGATGGACAGGGAAGCCTGGCGTGCTGCAGTCCCCGGGGTCACAAAGAGTCGGACACGACCGGGCGACTGAAGTAACCTCAGAAAGACCCTGGTGGCAGAGCCGCAGATAGTCTGAGAGACCAGGTTCTCCCCAAGCTCTGCGGTTCTGGATGCTTAAACCATGCTTTTCTTTAGGGGAAACTTGGTAAACATTAAACCAGCAGCATCACACACTTCTGGAGTAGAAAATGGCAACCCACTCCACTATGGCTGCCTGGAAAATCCCATGGACAAAGAGGCCTGGCGGGCTACAGGCCATGGGGTCGCAAAGACCTGGACAGGACTGAACGTCACACACGGAACCACAGCACTGAAATAGATTCCCGCCCAACTTGTGATGGGGGGAGTTCCAGCCGACATCGCTAGAGGGAACATGCGTGTGTGCTTGGTCGCTCAGCAGTGTCTGACCCGCTGCAACCCCATGGACTGCAGCCCACCAGGCCCCTCTGTCCGTGCGGTTCTCCAGGCAAGGATACTGAAGTGGGTGGCCATTCCCTTTTCCAGGGGATCTTCCCGACCCAGGGATCAAACCTGTGTCTCTTGCATTGCAGGGGGATTCTTTACCGTCTGCCATCTCACCGCTTTGAGATAACAGAGCACTCACTGGTGGAGGCTGCAACCATCAGGTGAGCCTTTGGGGGAAGGGAGAGATGACACTTCTAGGGAAGAGCTTCATGGAGATAAAAACTTTCTAAACACAAAGACCCTGATTTGAAAAGGTGCATGCGCCCCAGTGCTCACAGCAGCCTTATTCACAACTGCCAAAACAGGGGGGCAACCTAAGTGTCGGTTAACAGATGAATGGGCAAAGGAGACATGGTGTATATACGTAAAATGGAGACGTGGTGTATATACGTAAAATGGAGACGTGGTGTGTATACGTAAAATGGAGACGTGGTGTGTATACGTAAAATGGAGACGTGGTGTATATACGTAAAATGGGATACTACTTAGCCATAAAAAAGAAGGGAATCTTGCCATTTGCAACATGGATGAAAATGAACTAAGTCAGAAAAATGCAGATACTGTTATATCACTTATGTATGGAATCTAAAAAATGCAACAGATGAGTGAATATAACCAGAGAAGGCGATGGCACTCCACTCCAGTACTCTTGCCTGGAAAACCCCATGGGCAGAGGAGCCTGCTGGGCCGCAGTCCATGGGGTCACTAGGAGTTGGACACGACNTGGGATTCTCCAGGCAAGAATGCTGGAGTGGGTTGCCATTTCCTTCTCCAGGGGATCTTCCTGACCGAGGGGATTGAACCCAGGTCTCCCACATTGCAGGCAGACACTTTAACCTCTGAGCCAAGCCTACTGGCATGACAAACCTAGACAGCATATTAAAAAGCAGAGACATTGCTCTGTTGACAAAGGTCTGGATATTAAAAGCCACGGTATTTCTGGTAGTCATGTGTGGATGTGAGAGTCAGACCATAAAGAAGGCTGAGCGCCAAAAAACTGATGCTTTTGAACTGTGGTGTTGAAGACGACTCTTACGAGTCCCTTGGACTACAAGGAGATCCAACCAGTCCATCCTAAAGGAAATCAATCCTGAATGTTCACTGGAAGGACTGATACTGCAGCTGAAGCTCCAATACCTTGGCCACCTGATGCGAAGAACTGACTCATCAGAAAAGACCCTGATGCTGGGAAAGATTGAAGGCAGGACGAGAAGGGGACGACAGAGGATGAGATGGTTGGATGACATCACCGACTCAATGGACATGAATCTGGGCAAATTCTGGGAGATGGTGAAGGACAGGGAAGCCTGGTGTGCTGCAGTCCATGGGGTCACAAAGAATGGATGTGACTGAGCAAGGGAAAAACAACTCAAATGCAATATACGGAAAGAGCTGATAGCTTCTGGACGACCCCCTCTGAGCTGAGGCCAGCGCAGGATCTGGGGGCTGTGGGCCCAGCCGTCTAGCTGGGCGCAGGGACCTCTGTGTGAGAGGCTGGAAGCTATACCGAGGGGGTGGCCTGGGAGCTGGGACCACGGGCATCTCAGCCACGCGCCCAGGTCCTGAGTTCATCGACAAGGGTGCGGCTGCTCCCTACCTCACACACCCCGTGTCTGGCGCCTGGTGCACCCCAAATTCTCAGCACTCAGCACTGACTCCTCAGTACTCAGTACTCAGGGCCTCTCTCTGCTCTTTATTTATTTTTAGCCACCTGCATGTCTTGTGGGACCTTACTTCTCTGACCTATGGGAATCCGGACTCTAAGGACATCTCGGAGCCCTAACCACTGGGCCGCCAGGGCATTCTTTCTCCGTTCGTTTGAAAGCACTGATCGTGTCGTGCTCTGAGTAACTAGCACAATTCGTTTGCAGTAACCATAGCACTTCCCTTCTCGCCTTTAACGTGATATAAAGATTTATGCAAATTGAGAATATCTTTAATAATCAAATATTTATATAACATCTGCTGAGACAACAACCAACAAATAGAATTAAGACCTTCTGAGGTGAACTATTTCAAACCCTGAGAGGTGCGGAACTCTGAGGCCGCATTTGGGGAGTGATTTATTTGGGAGGCACTGGCGGGGCTGGAGGGTGATGAGGGCTGATGAGAAGTCTATGCAGCGGAGGTGAGTTCACATGCATGCGTTACACACCAAGGATGCATAAAGATGGACTTTTCTGGTGGCACAGTGGATAAGAATCCACCTGCCGATGCAGGAGACACAGGTTCGATCCCTGGTCTGGGAGGATTCCACGTGTGGTGAAGCAACTCAGCCCGTGCGCCCTAACTGCTGAGCCTGTGTTCCAGAGCCCGTCCTCCCACAAGAGTGAGCGAGACCCATGCAGCAACCGAGCCAGAGAAAGGCCCTGTGTGGCAACAGACTCAGTGCAGCTAAAAAATACATAAGTTAATCGTTTTTTAAAAAAGAAGTCTTAAAAAAGGAGGTGGGGATAAGGTAAGACGAGGACAGCATACCCAGGGGGTGGTTATGCAGAGGGGTCTGTGTAGTCCTGTGAGGGCTTCTAAGTCCTCGGGGGCAATGCCATCCAAAGCAGTTAAGGCAGGAGGCAGGAACCTCCCACGCCTCAAATAAGATCACATTTACAGGTTTCAGGGGTTAAAACTTCAATATTTGGGGGGCGGGGGGACAACACCCCGATGACCCACCTATATGGGAGACGTCTTTCTTCCAGAGAGATTCCCTGAGTCAAAGACTCAGGTCTCCATCTAGAATGGGTTCTCTCGTCCCTAATATACTAGGGGGAAAAGTGACCCCCAACTCCAAAGCTTCAGTGGTTCTCCATTGTGCTGACTTCCAGCTGGGGGCCAGAAGTCATCTTTGGGGGCAGATGATTCTCTCGCTTTGGGAAAAATACATTGATTGCCTGTTTGTACAAAGTAAAACAAACATCCCGTACTGGAGAAGGGTGCATGCGCGCTAAGCCCCTTCAGTCGTGTCCGACTCTGCGACCCCACGCCCGCCAGGCTCCTCTGTCCATGGTACTCTCCAGACAAGAATGCTGGCGTGGGTCACCATGCTCTCCTCCCGGGGATCTTCCTGACCCGGGCATCGAATCCGCGTCTCTCGTCTCCTGCATTAGCAGCTGGGCTCCTGACCCCTAGCACCACCTGGGAAGCCCCTGAAAAGAGCAGCTCAAAATACAAGGGCTTCTATGAGAGTGTAAAAGTCTGTCTTCGCCACCCTGCAGATTGCTTCTGGGGGAAGTGGAGGAGCATGGGTTCTAGGGAGAGCAACGGTGGCTCCAAGTGCCTTCCTTCGCTTGGGCTGGAGGTGGGAGAAGCGGATGTGAGGGAGCGGGTAGGAGTTACAGGCCACGCAGCATGGAGCCAGGCTGAGGGCGAAGGGAGAGGTCACCCTGAGGGTACAGGGTGCCAGAGCCGGCAGTGTGGACCTGCAGGAGACGATGGCAAACTCAGGATGTGTTCTGAACTGGAAGCAGATAATCCACATGCACCCTATAGAGAGCTAACTTTAAAAATCCGCCGTCTCCTGCACGAGCGCTGAGAGCAGGCCACGGTTACCGTTGTTCTAATTTTGGTTTCGGTTTTCCCCAGAGCACAGGAATCTGCACATTCTTTTCAAAACAACATTAAGGAAGTTGGAAGTTTCCTTTTAATGAAAATATAACCTCATTTCAATGTTTAAAAATATCCCTTGAGCACAGGATCAATTGCTAGCCTACTTACTGCTTCAGTATTGAAGATGTTGGCTGTAAAGTTTTAATTACATAATAAGAGGGGAAAAGCCATAATTTAAGAGTGCAATTACCCAGAAGAATTTACCTCATTATTAACTTCTTTGGATAGATCTAAAGCCCACAGAAGCCTTGTTTTTAGGAAACAAAACAAACTCTGCTCATCATCAGTAACTATTTTAAACTGCGTTTGGAGTCAGTTTGTGGACAATATCAAGTGCTGGCGAGGAGGACGGGGGCAACTGGCCCTAGTACTTTGCGGTATTGCAAACACACACTTACCAGACAGTCCAACAACCCCACTCCTAGGTATTCACTCAAGAGAAATGAAAACTGTGTCCCCGCAAAAACCTGTATGTAAAGATTTATAGCAGCTTTATTCATAATTACCTCAAACTGGAAATCCCTCAAATGTCATTCAACTGGTAAATGGATGAACAAGCTATATTCAGGCAAAAGAATATTACTCAGCAATAAAAAGGAACAAACCACGGACACAAGCAGAAAGGAGCACCTCGCTAAGTGAAGGAGGCCAGACCCCAACAGCTACACACCGCACTCACTGCTGGAAAGGCGAAGCTCGACAGGGCCAGAGCACGGGTCTGTGGGTGCCGGGGCTGCTGAAAGGGGAGCGGCGTGACCACTGTGACGGAGCAAGAGAGAGTCCCGCAAAGATGGCCGTGCTCCGGCTTCGTTATGGTGGCGGCTACACGGCTACACGTGTTGCTGCTGCCACTTCAGTCGTGCCCGACCCTTTGCAACCCAGGCCACAGCCTGCCAGGGTCCTCTGTCCATGGGATTTCCCAGGTAATCCCTGGAGTGGGCTGCCGCGGCCTCTTCCAGAGCATCCTCCCCACCAATGGGATCGAACACACATCTCAACGCATTGGCAGGCAGGCAGGTTCTTTAGTACACTACTAGTAGGCAATGGCAGCCCACTCCCCTGTGCCTGCCTGGACTCCCGTGTGCCTGCCGGAACTCCCGTGTGCCTGCCTGGACCCCAGTGTGCCTGCCTGGACCCCCGTGTGCCTGCCTGGACCCCCGTGTGCCTGTCTGCAGTCCAGTGTGCCTGACTGGACTCCCGTGTGCCTGCCTGGACTCCTGTGTGCCTGCCTGCAGTCCAGTGTGCCTGCCTGGACTCCTGTGTGCCTGTCTGCAGTCCAGTGTGCCTGACTGGACTCCCGTGTGCCTGCCTGGAC
>SJYX01013573.1:568829-580093 GCA_006410675.1 Oreotragus oreotragus | reverse complement strand
AAAGAAAAGAAGCAAGGGGCCCGTGTGATGTGGCCAGTGGCATGAAGCCGGGCCAGAGATTCATCTGGAGCCCACAGGGCCCTCCCCTTCTGCGCTCCCTTAGCAGCTAAGGGCTGCAGATCACAGCCCAGAGAGTCTCTGGCTCCCCACCACCAGTCTCCAGTTCTTGGCTCATCTCTTTGGGGAAAACAGACCTGAAGATTCCAGGCTCTTAAGTGTCTAGAGGAGGCACCCAAAGCCATCTCAGCTGCTTTTCAGCCTTAAAACTGTTTGAGACAGGAAGTAAAGAGGCTCTGTCCTCCCGCAAGCTCCTCTTGTCCCAAGCTTGTTACAAATGACGACGGTACAAAAATAGACGGTGACATCAGACATAGGCTGTCCAAGGACAGGGAACGCTGGGAACTCCCTGTGCCCACCGCAGTCTCTGGGGGTCTTGGCAGAGAAGCCAGTGTGCTAGTACACACCAGGGGTCCTTGCTGCTGTCCCAGCCATCCCCAGCGGCTGCTGTTTCTTTCCTGGTAGTTTTCATGTTGTTACAAATATCATGGCAGTAAGAAAAAATTAAAAATGAAGGAAAATACCCTTTAGACGTTATGCCCCCCCTCTTCCAAAATTCTGCAGAGAGAGTTCAGACGCAGCTCCCATCTTGCAGGGTGGGGGGTGCACGCCTCTCCCGAGAGAGCGAGCCGAAGTGACTGGTCCCACTTGCGTTTTCTGTTGGGAAAAGCCTACTTTGAAAGTTGTTGGTCATGTAGGTGTGTGTATGTATGTGTGTGTGTGTGTGTGTGGTGGTGTCTAGGGCAGGACGGTAGGTTTTTGTCATTTGGATTTTTTTTTTTTTTTAACAACAGACCTCTCAGCTTGCGCCAAAAATGTCTCTCTCTGACTCTGGGGACTGGGGCCTCGATATTTCAAACAGCTCCTGAGGCGACTGAGAGGACCTTCTGGAAGTTAATATCCTGAGTATCTCAGAGAGCTGTTTCTCAATGCTCATCATCTTGGTGCTCAAGGCCTGGATGTCCTCCTTGAGCTCGTGCTTCACCTCCAGGACGGCGGCCTGCAGCGTCTGCTCGGGGATGGGGTAGAAGGAGTGCTTGACCTCCGCCAGGATGGGGCTCCGGTCCTGGGGGCTCCTGGCCTCGCCCACGTTGTCCAGACGCAGGTCACTCTTGGTGATGCCACTGTCGCACGAGTCCGTCTTCTTGAGTGTGGCCTCGCCGGCGGCCTTCGTCCTCTCGGGGAGCGTCTCCATGGACTCGGCCTTGGACACCTTGCTCCAGTCCTCGGCCTTCCCGCAGGCGTCCTTGAAGCGGGCCCAGCCCTTGCGCTTGGCGCAGTCGGCCCCGCCGGCCTTGGGGCCCAGGCCCTCGGCCCCAGGCGCCTGCAGCCGGGCGTGATCCATCCCCGCCGGGGCGGCCGCCGGGAAGGCCACGGGCGTGGCAGGGCTCTCCAGCACGGTGACGACGCTGGCCTTCGCCAGGCCGTGGTGGCTGTGCTCGGTGAGGACGCTGCCCTTCTCCACGTCCAGGTCGTCCAAGTCCCGGCCGCCCCTCTCCGCGGCCAGCCTGGCCTCCTTCTGCTGGCGGAACCTTTGGAAGAGCCGCCGGACGGGGTGGTCGGGCGGCAAGATCAGGGGGGCCTCATTCTTCCGCTTCATGCGCTCCTCCTCCTCCCGTTTCACGTCGCTGATCTTCCGGAACACGATCTGCGGGGAGACACAGTACAAGCCATGGTAACCCAGCTGTGGTGCCAGACCACCCGACCTGCCTCCTGAGAAACCTGGATGCAGGTCAGGAAGCAACGGATGGAACCGGACATGGAACAACGGACTGTTTCCAAGTTGGGAAAGGAGTACGTCAATACTGTATCTTGTCACCCTGCTTATTTAACTTATATGCAGAGTACATCATGAGAAATGCAGGGCTGGATGAAGCACAAGCTGGAATCAAGATTACCGGGAGAAATATTAATAACCTCAGATATGCAGATGACACCACCCTTATGGCAGAAAGTGAAGAGGAACTAAAGAGCCTCTGGATGAGAGTGAAAGAGGAGAGTGAAAAAGCTGGCTTAAAACTCAACATTCAAAAAAAAAAAAATGAAGATCATAGCATCCAGTTTCATCACTTCATGTCAATGTGGGGGAACAATGAAAACAGTGACAGACTTTCTTTTCTTGGGCTCCAAAATCACTGCAGCCATGAAATTAAAAGATGCTTGCTCCTTGGAAGAAAAGCTATAACTAACCTAGACAGCGTACTAAAAAGTAGAGACATCACTGCTGACAAAGGTCCATCTGGCCAAAGCTGTGTTTTTCTAGCAATCATGTACGGATGTGAGAGTTGGACCATAAAGAAAGCTGAGTGCTGAAGAATTGATGCTTTCAAACTGGTGCTGGAGAAGATTCTCAAGAGTCCCTTGGACTGCAAGGAGAGCCAACCAGTCCATCCTAAAGGAGATCAGTCCTGGGTGTTCATTGGTAGGACTGATTTTGAAGCTGAAAGTCCAATACTTTGGCCCCCTGATGCGAAGAGCTGACTCACTGGAAAAGACCCTGATGCTGGGAAAGATTGAGGGCAGGAGGAGAAGGGGACGAGAGAGGATGAGATGGTTGGATGGCATCACTGACTTGATGGATAGGGTTTGGGTGGACTCCAGGAGTTGGTGATGGACAGGGAGGACTGGCGTGCTGCGGTTCATGGGGTTGCAAAGAGTCGGAGACTACTGAGCGACTAAACTGAAAACTGGTACTGGAGAAGACTCTTGAGAGTCCCTTGGACTGCAAGGAGATCAATCCATCCTAAAGGAAATCAGTCCTGAATATTCATTGGAAGGACTGATGTGAAGCACTGACTCATTGGAAAAGACCCTGATGCTGGGAAATATTGAAGGCAGGAGGAGAAGGGGATGACAGAGGATGAGAAGGTTGGATGGCATGACTGACTCAATGGACATGAGTTTGAGCAAGCTCCTAGGAGACAGTGATGGACAGGGAAGCCTGGTGTGCTGCAGTCCATGGCTTTGCAGAGAGTCAAACAGAAATGGGCAACTGAACAACAGCACTGGTCCAGGCACCAGTGATGGGGTAAGTCTGGATCCTCCCTAGCCAGACGGTCCTGCCAGCCCACAGGAATGCCTGACGTGTTGGGCATGGGAGACCCATGCTGAATCCTGAATAGTGTAGATGGGGAGACAGGATGCCCCAGGGCAGAGGTGGCTGCTGTGCCTCACTCATCTCTCTGGAGATCCCTCTGAAGGCTCACTGAGCAGTGGGGGGAGGCCTGAGTAGACAGTCCGGGAGCTGAACTGAATTGACACCCGGTTCTACAGATGCAGGGCTTCCTGAGCAGTTGTTTTCAAGTTTGTTTGAGAAGGTAATCCTTCTGGGAGCTGAGGTGAGTCAGCACCTTTGACTGCCTCTCCTCGGTTGCATTTCAGGAGGGCTCAGCCCCTCTCAAGCCCCGACCAGACCCAGGGAAGCAGGGTCCCCACAGCACAGGGAGGGGAAATTCAGGCCTGGAGGGAGATGAACCACCTGGAGTCCTGACAGCACAGAGGATGGGAGTCCAGTGGCTTAAAAGGGCTTAGATTGTGGAGTAAAAACATTTATAAAATGTCAGTTCTCAGTGGTTTGAGTAAATATAGAGACTGAGGTATGAATCATAGCAAACTGTGGATAAACCAAAAGAGGTTTTGGTTTTAATTGAATTTAGACATATGTCCCAAATCTAAAACACACAGAGAAGAGTAGAAAACTCTGCCACTGACCAGCTGTGTGACCTTGGGCAAGTCACGTCCTTCCTTGGCTGGACCAGATCAACAGTTCTCAAATCCAGCTGAACTTCAAAACCACGTGGGGGAGGAGGTGGTCTCTACTGAGGGAGACTTCCCCATGGCAGGGTCAGAAACTGGCATTTGCAGCAAGCTCCCAGGTGCTGCTGACCCAGGCAGCTGAGGCCAGCACTGCTGACCAGGCTCTCAGAACCCCAGGCCTGACGACTGGTGAGGTCACTATGCTGTCCTCCGTGTGTGCACCTGCTTATGGCTGAGTGTGGTCACACACCATCTCCGCGCCCTCCTCCCCTCCTCCGTGATGCTGAGTCTGAGCTGGGCGCAGAGTGGGGTCTTGGGAGAGGAGGAGGAATGACCCCAGTGAGCCCCTGGTCCCTGAAGGGTGACTGAAAGGTGACTGACTGGCAGGCTTTGCAATCACTTATGCCACCTTTTTCCTCTGACTGGACAAAAGGCTGGTTTGCTCTCTGGGGTGCAGGACACCAAGCCAAGCAAACATGTGCTTAGCACCTACTGTATGCAAGGCACATACCCATAACCACTCCATGACAGAAGAAGGCCAGGCCTTTTTGCCCAGAGCTGGAGTCTATGCTAGCACTGACTCAAGCCACTTAGAGGGACAGAGCAGCATGGGGTCAGGAGGAAGGCCCACCCGAATGTCCCTAAAGGCCCCGGTGACGCTGGTTTCCTCATAGTTTCCTCAGCCACCAGCCCCCTCCACCAGTAGCCCTGCCTGGTTTTATGACAGAGCATAAAGCATGAAGATTAATGAACTTGACCATTTAAGAAACTGAAAACACAGAAAAACAGGCTGAAGATGAAGAGATATGACAAGGCTTTTTGAAAAGGCTGCTTCTCAACCCCCTCAAGATGGCCGTTTCTGTTTCCTGTGGAATCAAATGCTACATTTTTCTCTCAACAGCATCAGGAACATATGGTCCATGCAAACGCAGAGTCTCAGAGGGTGCGGGGCTCCCAAAGAGACCAAGGCCAGTCCAGGTCAGTAATCACTCCCTGAGCTAAGCCTGTGTGCTGCCGGCGCCTGGAGCTAGAAGGGAGGAAAGCAGAGCGCTGCCCTTGAGGCAGACTCGCAGCTGAAGTACAAGGGACTGAGTTTCCCCAAGAACGGTGGGGGGGCACAGGGTGGGTGGAGTCATGTGGAGTGATGGGCAGCAGGAGCACAAGTTTTGGATCCCAGGCAGGCTTTGGACCATGGTCCTCAAGCTTTAGGTTCTTTGTCTGTGAAAGCAGACAGCACTACTGGTTCCCTGGTGGCGCAGATGCAGAGAGTCTGCCTGCAGTGCAGGAGACTAGGGTCAGGAAGGTCCCCTGGAGAAGGAAATGGCAACCCACTCCAGTACTGCTGCCTGGAAATCCCATGGAGAGAGGAGCCAGGCGGGCTGTAGTCCACGGGGTTGCACAGAATCCGACCTGACCGAGCAACTGACACTTGGTATCATGAGGATGAAGTTGGATAACAGAAGAGTCTTAAAAGAGTTCCTGACATTCAGCAGTCGCTGAGTAAATGTATTATGTATCATTCATTGTGGGGGCAGCCCTTGAGATGATTCTAGAAGGATGAGTTGGAATTAGTCAGGAATAAAAGGTGAAAGACTTGGGCAAAGATGTTCACACGGGAAACAGAGCATGTACTGACACAAAGGTAGAAAGGCCACCCAGCAGAGAGTCGTGTCTTCGTGGCAGCAGTCCCAGTGGGAGGAGATGACTTTGCTCAATGTTTGATGATGTGCGCTATCTCACGTCATCCTTGCAGCAGCCCCAGCGGGTGGGGACAACCATCCTCATTATTTAAATGAAAAAACCAAGCTTAGAAAGGGTAGCTGACCCCCTAAGGGCACTCACAGAGTGGAGCTAAGACACAAACCCTGGCCATGTGAGCCCCCATCATACCCATGTGCTGAGTCGTTCAGCTAGGGACGTGCCTTGGTTTTGGGGAAAAGGATGATTTTTCGCTTGGATGTGTTGATTAACTCCACCCCTGCCCCTCCACCTCTCTCATAGTTTCTCTTACTCTCTGTCCATCAGCGAGCTCTCTAAAGAATTCAGGGACAGCACTGTGAAGCAGAGGGGTCTGGCCGAGGGGCGGGGAGAGACCATGAAGCTGAGGATCTCAAAGAATCTAAGAGGAGGAGGACTCACTAGGTACATTAGAACCTATTAGTGTGGTCCTTGACTACACGTGAGAGCCAGGTTTGGAGTGGTTAAGGGGAGAAAGAAGACCTGTGAGGACACAGGAGCTGAGTATTGTGGTTCCTGGGAAAATCTTGCCTCCCTGGAGAGTGGTGAGGCCACCAGTTACGCTCAGGGCATGGCCTCAGGTAGGAGGAGCAGGAGTCCCGGTGGATTTTGTCCACAAAGAATCTAGAGACCAGCGGTCCTCTGGGTCCGTGGCACCCAGAGTGCAGCTCACAGGCCAGCCCCTCCCATGCACCATCTGCAGTTTCCTCTGGCATCAATCAAGAATGATTTTGTCAGACCCCTTAGTGACATCCCACGAGGACTGGCATCATCTCTTTCACTCTTTTAAGGGGCCCCACTGACAGCGAGAGGATCAGCAGTCTTCCGTGGACAGACTAGCCTGGGTCTGCTCATCTGTCTTCAGGAAGCCTCAAACCCAAGAGTAAGTGAAGGAGACGCACGCCTTGTTTGCTGCTCAGAGAAGGGACACTACCGCTGTGTGGGGGTCACTGGCCTCAAGTGTTCACTGAGGCCATATTTCTCATTCTTTCTCACTTTGTGAATTACAGGCACCAGAGGATACGTCCACCTGAACCTCATGATGTGATGTTGTTTGGGCTTAGGGTCTTTGCAGATGTAATAAGGTAAGGATGTTGAGGTAAGATCACTCTGCATCAGGGTGGGCCCTAAATCCAAGCATGAGCATCCTTCCAAGATATAGAAAAGAGAAGACATAAAAGAGAGCACAAGGCCACATGAAGACAAAGGTAGACATTGGAGTTTTGTATTTAGCTACATCACTTTGCCAACAAAGGTCCATTTAGTCAAAGCTATGGTTTTTCCAGTTGTCATGTATGGATGTGAAAGTTGGACCATAAAGAAAGCTGAGTGCCAAAGAACTGATGCTTTTGAACTGTGGTGATGGAGAAGACTCTTGAGAGTCCCTTGAACAGCAAGGAGATCAAGCCAGTCAATCCTAAAGGAAATCAACCCTGAATATTCATTGGTAGGACTGACACTGAAGCTCCAATACTTTGGCCACCTGATGTGAAGAGCTGATTCACTGGAAAAGACCCTGATGCTGCGAAAGATGGAGGGCAGGAGGAGAAGGGGCGACAGAAGATAAGATGGTTGGGTGGCATTATCGACTCAATGAACATGAGTTTGAGCAAGCTCCAGGAGATAGTGTAGGACACGGAAGCCTGGAGTGCTGCAGTCCGTGGGGTCACAAAGAGTCACACGACTGAGCAACAACAATTTGGCTACAAGCCAAGATATGCCATGGACTGCGGATAGCACCAGAAGCTAGGAGAGGCATGGGCTGCTGCTCACGGCCTCCAGGAGGGGCCGACCCTACAGACACCTTGGTTCAAGTGTCCATCCTCCACACAGAGAATACATTTCTGTTGTTTTAAGCCACCCAGGTTGAGATAACTTGTAGTCACAGCCCTAAGACTGGGTTCCTATACAGCTTCTTCTTATTCCCATCCCCTGAGTGTGGTCCTCGCCCAAAGCCCTGCCCTGTTCTCTCTGTGCTCCATGAGGTCTTTCTGCTTCAGTGCCCACCTCACCTTCGTGAAGCTAAGAGCCAGCAGAGGTGCTGACAAGACTGGTACAAGCACCCTCCCTGCTGGGACCCTGAGGCCATTTCTCGTTCTTTCTAGGCTTCAGTTGTCTTATTGACAAAACTTCTTACTTTTAGCCTTGCTGCAGTGATGTGATGAAATGACATTTGTGAGAAACCTCTCCCTCCATTCACATTCATAAGCAATGCTGTTTTTCGCTCCAGCCCCAGCTCTAAACCTAAATCTTCCCATGCAGAGCATGGCTGTATCATGGCCTCATTGACTCCTCAACCTCCTCTCTCCCAGCCAGAGCAGCCTTCCTTCCCACCCATCTTTCCTGTATGTGAGCTAAGCCACCAGTCAGGCAGGAGGAAATGGGGAGCTGGGGACAAGCCTCCCCCATCAAAGATGCTCCAGGATTAAGACAAGCGGACCAGTGTTTATCCTCCAGCACTCCCTCCTGTCTAGGGAAGCACTAATTGTGACCTGTGAAATGACGTTAACACTACTGTTTCATGATTCCACAGGAAAACTAAAAGTGGGAGATGCTCAGAACTAGGACAAATAATCCTAAAATTTATATGGAGCCACAAAAGACCCCAGATTGTCAAAACAATCCTGAGGAAAAAGAACAAAGCTGAAGGCATAACTCTTCAGGCCTTCATTCACACAATGCTACAAAGCCACCGTAATCACAGTATTGGCACGAAAACATATATAGATCAATGGAACATAATAGCACAGAAACAAACCCACACACCTATAGTCAATTAATGTACAAAAAGGAGGCAAGAATATACAACAGAGAAAAGACAGACTTCAGCAAGTGGTGTTGGGAAAGCTGGACAGCCACCTCTGAATCAATGAAATTAGACTACTCCCTCACATCATATACAAAAATAAACTCAAAAAGGTTTCCTAAATATAAGACATGACATTATAAAATTCCTAGAAGAGAACATAGGCAAAACATTCTCAGGATATAAATTTCAGCAATATTTTCTTGGATAAGTCTCCCAAGGCAAAAGAAATTAAAAATAAACAAATGGGACCTAATGAAACTTAAAACCTTTTGCAGATTAAAGGAAACCATCAACAAAATGAAAAGACAACTTACATAATGGGAGAAAATATTTGCAAATGAGGCAACTGGCAAAGGCATCATCTCACACCTGTCAGAATGGCTTCATCAAAAAGGCTACAAGTAATAAATGCTGGAGAGGGTGTGGGAAAAAGGGAACCCTCCTACACTGTTTGTTAGTGGGAATGTAAATTGGTGCAGTCACTATTGAAAACAGTATGGAGGTTCCTTTAAAAGTAGAACCACTATATGATCTAGTAATCCAACTTCTGAACATATATCCAGAGAAGACCATGATTTGAAAAAATACTTGCATCCCAGTATTCATAGCAGCACTATTTACAGCAGCCAATACATGGAAACTACCCAAGAGCCCATCAGCAGATGACTGGTTAAAAATACATGGCATATAATATATACCCTGGAATATTATTCAGCCATAGAAAGGACAAAATATTGATATTTTCAGCAACATAGATGGACTTAGAGAATATCATATTCAGTGAAGTTAGTCATAAATATCTGATATCATTTATATGTGGAATCTAAAAATTGAATCTACATACAAAATAAAAAGAGACGCATATAGGAAAGAAACTCATGGTTCCCAAAGGGGAAAGGGAGGGAGGTGAGGGATAAGGAGTTTGGGATCAACAGAAACAAAGCATTCTGTATGAAATAGGCAGCAGGGTTTACTGTATTTATCACAAAGGGCTAGCTATATTCAGTATCCTATAATAAGCAATAATGGAAAATAATCTGAAAAATATATATAACTGAATCATTTTGCTGTACATCTGAAGCTAACACAACCTTGTAAATCAACTATATATATTTTTTTAAAGAAGGCAGAAGATGACTTGTGACTTGAAAAACTCAAATCCACCGTATACTTCTCTGCTTAAACATTTAGCTCACTTCCCACCACTTCCTTCAACCTATACTCCTGCACAAACCTGCTCACCACGGCTCTGGAAAGTTGGGACCACATTTTCTCCACCCTAAGCATAGTCTTCTGAACATTCTTTTTGCCTCTGATCTCAGACAGAGGGTAATGGAAAGAATGGGTATTTGTCCTGGAAACGGCAGCAAAGGGAACCCTAAGGCAGGGGTGTCACTGTGGGCACTGAAGGTTGATGGTTTCTTTTTTTCTACTTAAAAAACTTTTATTTTATATTGGAGTATAAGTGATTTCCTATGTTGTGTTAGTTTCAAGTGTATACCACAGTGACTCAATTGTGTGTGTGTATATATATACTTTTCTTTTTCAAATTATTTTCCCATGTAGGTTATTACAGAACATTGAGTAGAGTTCTTCGTGCCATATAGTAGGTCCCTGTTGGTTATCTTATATATAGTAGTGTGTACACATTAATCCTATTCTCCTAATTTATCCCTCCCTCTCACCTTTCCCCTTTGGTAACTAAGTTTTTTAAGTCCATAAGTCTGTTTGTTTTGTAAATATGTTCATTTATATCATTTTTTAACAAATAAGTGATATCATATGTGCTTAGTTGGTCAGTTGTGTCCAACTCTGCAACCCCATGGGCTGTAGTCCGCCAGGCTCCTCTGTCCATGGGGATTCTCCAGCCAAGGATACTGGAGTGGGTTGCCATGCCTTCCTCCAGGGGATCTTCCCGACCCAGGGATCAAACCCAGTTCTCCTCCATTGCAGGTGGATTCTTTACCATCTGAGCCACCAGGGAAGCCCGGATATCATATGCTGTTTGTCTTTCTCTGTCTCACTTGTGCAGGTTGACATTTCACTGCCACCACTTCACACCTGATCACTCTACCGTGTTTCCACTCCCTTCCTCAGCTGAACCTTCAACAAGAAAAGTGTCCAATACCAAGCAGGCGCTCTCCGAAGCACCAGATATAGGGCTAAGCACTTTGTTTGCATCAGTAACCCACTCCTCACCACCACCCAGTGACATGGACAGGGAAGTCACTCACCCAGGCAAGTCTGTACAAAATCAACACACAGAAATCCCTTGCATTCCTATAAACTAATAATGAGAAAATAGAAAGAGAAATTAAGGAAACAATTCCATTCACCATTGTAACAAAAAGAATAAAATACTTAGGAATATATCACCTAAAGAAACGAAATATCTATATATAGAAAACTATAAAACACTGGTGAAAGAAATCAAAGAGGACACTAATAGATGGAGAAATATACCATGTTCATGGATCACAAGAATCAATATAGTGAAAATGAGCATACTACCCAAAGCAATCTACAGATTCAATGCAATCCCTATCAAGTTACCAATGGTATTTTTCACAGAGCTAGAACAAATAATTTCACAATATGTATGGAAATACAAAAAGCCTCGAATAGCCAAAGCACTCTTGAGAAAGAAGAATGGAACTGGAGGAATCAACCTGCCTGACTTCAGGCTCTACTACAAAGCCACAGTCATCAAGACAGTATGGTACTGGCACAAAGACAGAAATATAGATCAATGGAACAAAATAGAAAGCCCAGAGATAAATCCACACACCTATGGACACCTTATCTTTGACAAAGGAGGCAAGAATATACAATGGAGTAAAGACAATCTCTTTAACAAGTGGTGCTGGGAAAACTGGTCAACCACTTGTAAAAGAATGAAACTAGA
>SJYX01013573.1:538718-568028 GCA_006410675.1 Oreotragus oreotragus | reverse complement strand
CCCTCTTACACTGTTGGTGAGAATGCAAACTAGTACAGCTACTATGGAGAACAGTGTGGAGATTCCTTGAAAAACTGGAAATAGAACTGCCTATGACCCAGCAATCCCACTGCTAGGCGTACACACCAAGGAAACCAGAATTGAAAGAGACACGTGTACCCCAATGTTCATCGCAGCACTGTTTATAATAGCCAGGAGGTGGAAGCAACCTAGATGTCCATCAGCAGACGAATGGATAAGAAAACTGTGGTGCATATACACCATGGAGTATTAGCCATTTAAAAGAATACATTTGAATCAGTTCTAATGAGGTGGATGAAACTGGAGCCTATTATACAGAGTGAAGTAAGCCAGAAAGAAAAACACCAACACAGTATACTAACGCATATATATGGAATTTAGAAAGATGGTAACGATAACCCTGTATGCGAGACAGCAAGAGACACAGATGTATAGAACAGTCTTTTGGACTCTGTGGGAGAGGGCAAGGGTGGGATGATTTAGGAGAATGGCATTGAAACATATATAATGTCATATGTGAAATGAATCGCCAGTCCAGGTTCAATGCATGATACAGGATGCTCGGGGCTGGAGCACTAGGATGACCCAGAGGGATGGTATGGGGAGGGAGGTGGGAGGGGGGTTCAGGATGGGTACACGTGTATACCCGTGGTGGATTCATGTTGATGTATGGCAAAACCAATACAATATTGTAATTAGCCTCCAATTAAATAAATATATATTAAATATTATGACCTACAATAAAAATAAAGAATAGGCAGAGGACTTGACATTTTTTCCAAAGAAGACATACAGATGGCCAAGATGCACAGGGAAAGATGCTCAACATTGCTAATCAACAGAGAGATGCATATCAAAGATACCACCTCACACCTATCAGAATGGCTATTATAAAAAAAAGACAAGAAATAATAAGTATTGGGCAGGCTGTGGGGAAAAGAGAATCCTTGTGCCCCATTGGTGGGAATGTAAATTGCTGCAGCCACTATGGAAAACAATACTGAGACTCCTCAAAAAATTAAAACAGAACTACCATATGACCTGGCAATTCCATTTCTGGGTTTTTATCCAAAGAAAATGAAGACGCTAATTTGAAAAGATATGTGCACACTAGTGTTCACAGTTCAGAGCAGCGTTACATGGCCACAGTATGGAAGCAGCTTAAGTATCCATTGATGGATGAAGGCATAAATGTGATGGGGGACACACAATGGAATACTGCTCAGTCATTAAAAAAATAATGAAATCTTGCCATTTTTCAACAACATGGGTGGACCTTGAGAGTATTATGCTAAATAAGTCAGAGGAAAACAAATAGTGTATGATTTCACTAATATGTGGAATCTAAAAAATAAGACAAATGAGTAATCAAGATAAAACTCACAGAGAACAGATTTCTGGTTTCCAAGGGGACAATATTGGGGAGTGGGTGAAATAGGTTAAGGGGATACAGATGCTTAGTTAAAAAATAAACTAGTCATGGGATATAATGTACAGCATGGTGACTATAATCAATATTATATGGCAAATGTGAAAATTGCTCTCATCACTCACACTAAAAAAAGTCTGAAATTTGGATGGTGACAGATGGTAACTAGACTTATTGTGGTGATAATTTCACACTGTATACAAATGTCAAATCATTATGTTGTACAGCTGAAACTAATGGGATATTGTATGTCAATTATGCTTCAATTTAAAAAAGATGATAATTCCACTCAAAGTAATCTATGGATTTTAGTACTATAATGGTGCTTTTACACAAATAAAGTAATGTACCCTAAAATTCATTTATTCTCAAGGCATTCTGAATAGCCAAAACTATCTTGAAAAAGGAAGGCAAAGTTGGAGGTCTCATGCGTGTGTGCATGCTAAGTCTCTTCAGTCATATCCGACTCTGTGTGACCCCATGGCCTGTAGTCCGCCAGGCTCTTCTGTCCGTGGGATTCTCCAGGCAAGAATACTGGAGCGGGTTGCCATGCCATCCGCCAGGGGATCTTCCCAACCCAGGGGTGGAACCCATGTCTCTCATGTCTCCTGCATTGGTGGGCAGGTTCTTTAGCGCTAACATCCCCTGGTTAGACCTGGAGGCCTCATACTTCTGATATAGAATCTTACTCCAGTGCTACAGTAATCAGAATAGTGTGGCACTGGCAGAAGGACAGATTTATAGGACCACAAATAGAACAGAGAATCCAGAAATAAACCCTCATCTACAGAGTTAATTATTTTTGACATGCCTGCAAATGCAGGAGATGTAAGAGACATGGGTTTGATCCCCGGGTCAGGAAGATTCCCTGGAGGAGGGAGGGCATGGCAACCCACTCCAGTGTTCTTGCCTGGAGAATCCCATGGACAGAGGAGCCTGGCAGGTTATGGTCCATAGAGTTGCAAAGAGTTGAACATGACTGAATTAATTGAGTAGTTAATTATTTTTGACAAAGGTTCCTAGGAAGAACAGTCTTCATCAAGTGATGCTCAGAGAAGTGGATATCCATACGCAAAACAATGAAGTCAAACCCCTTCCTTACACTGCATACAAAAATTAACTCATAGAAGATCACAGATCTAAATGTAAGAGGTAAAGCCATAAAATTGTTTGAATTTTATGCTACGAGAAAACATGGAAAAATGTTCACAATATTGATTTGGCAACGATTTTTTAGCCATGAAACTGAAAGCATATGAAATAGAAAAAATAGGTAAACTTGACTTTATCAAAATTAAATATGTTTGTGCCTCAAAGGATATAATTGAGAGAATGAAAAGAGAATTCACAGAATGGGAGAAAATACTCTTCAGTCACATATCTGATAAGGATTTAATATCCAGAGTATATAAAGAATTCCTGTCACTCAACAAGAAAATGCAAGCCATCCAATTTAAAAAGATGCAAATGACTTAGATATTTCTCAAAACACACAAATGGCCATGAGCATATGAAAAGGTATTTAACCACATATCTCATGGGCAAAGCAAATGAAAATCATGAGAGATCACTTCATATCCTTTAGGATGTGTTGTGCTGTACTTAGTTGCTCAGTCGTGTCTGACTCTTTGCGACCCCATGAGCTGTATGTAACCCACCAGACTCCTCTGTTCATGGAATTCTCCAGGCATGAATACTGGAGTGGGTTGCCATGCCCTCCTCCAGGGGATCTTCTCAACCCAGGGGTGGAAGCCAAGTCTCCAGCATTGCAGGTGGATTCTTTACTGTCTGAGCCACCAGGGAAGCCCAAGAACACTGGAGTGGGTTGCCATCCTTTCTCCAGGGAATCTGCCCGACCCAGGAATTGAACCAGGGTCTCCTGCATTGTAGGCAGATTCTTTACTGGGTGAGCCATGAGGGAAGCCCCTCCTTTAGGATTGTTATTAACTTAAAAAACAAAATAACTCACTCTGACAAGGATGTGGAGAGATTCAAACTCTCATATGTTGCTGCATCCTCTATAGAAAACCATTCGTCAGTTCCTCAAAAAACTATCACAGAATTACTATGTAATCCAGCAGTTCCACTCCCAGATATTAATATAAACAAGAGGAACTGAAAGCAAGCACTTGAACAGGTACACCAGTACTCAAATGCAGTATTATTCACTGTAGCCAAAAGGAAGAAATGACCTAAATGTCAATCAACAAATTAATGGATAAACAAAATGCGATATATGCATAAAATGGAATGCTAGTCAATCATTAAAAAGAATGAAGTTCTGATTCTTCTAAAACATGGCTGAACCATGAAGACACTATGCTAAGTGAGATTAGCTGGACACACACAAAAAAGATATCATATAATTCTGCTTACATGAAGTACCTGTCATAAACAAATTTATAGAGACAAAAAGTAGATTAGCGGCTACCAGGGCTGTGGGGGATGGGAGTTATTGCTTAGTGGTTACTGAGTTTCTGTTTGGAATAAT
Source organism: Oreotragus oreotragus (assembly GCA_006410675.1). Taxonomy (NCBI): domain Eukaryota; kingdom Metazoa; phylum Chordata; class Mammalia; order Artiodactyla; family Bovidae; genus Oreotragus; species Oreotragus oreotragus. Next base: position 564,087 of record SJYX01013573.1, on the reverse strand, counting down.
GAAAAATAATGGAAATAAATAATAGTAATTGTTGCATGTACATGCAATTAATGGCACTGAATCATGCACTTAAAAAAATGAAAGATGCTCAGCAAAGGAAATGATAAACCAAATGAAAAGATAGCCCACAGATGGGGAGAAAATACTTGCAAGTGATGTGACCAAGGGATTAGTCTCCAGAATCTACAAACAGCTCATGAAGCACAACATCATCAAAACAACCCAATCAAAAAATGGGCAGAAGACCTAAATAGACCTTTCTCCACAGGAGGACATACAGATGGCCAAGAAGCGCATGAAAAGATGATTAACATCGCTAATGAATCAAAAGTACACTGAGATATCACCTCACTTTAGTCCAAATGGCTCTTGTCAAAAAAATCCACAAACAATAAATGCTGGAGAAGGTGTGGAGAGAAGGGAACCCTTCTGCACCATTGGTAGGAATGTATGTTTTTACAGCCACTATGGAGAACAATATGGAAGTTCCTTAAAAAACTAAAAATAGAGCTACCATATGACCCTGCAGTCCCACTCCTGAGCAATGTCTGGAGAAAAACATGGTCTGAAAGGGTACAGGCAGCCCAGTGTTCATTGCCGCACTCTTCCCAGTAGCCAAGGCGTGGAAGCAACAGAAATGTCCATCCACAGAGGAATGGGTAAAGACGTGGCACATGGATACAATGGGATATCACTCAGTCACCAAAAAGAATGAGATCATGCCATTTGCAGCAACATGGATGGACCTAGAGAGTGTCGCTCTGAGTGAAGTCAGAAAAGCAGAAACATCTTATGACCTCCCTTATATGCAAAATATAAAGAGACATGATACAAATAAACTTGTTTTACCAAAACAGAAACAGACTCACAGAGCAAAGGATGGTTGTGGGCGCGAAGCATGGGGTGAGGGCTAGTTAGGGAGTTTGGGATGGACAGGTACACTCTATTTAAAATGGATAACCAACAAGGGCCTACTGTAGAGCACAGGGAACTCTGCTCAGTGTTACATGCTGGTCTGGATGGGAGGGCGAGTTTGGGGGAGAATGCATGCATGCATATTTATGACTGAGTCCCTTTGCTCTCTACCTGAACCTATCACATGGTTAGTCGGCTGTACTCCAAAGTGAAAAGTTTTTCTAAAAATGAAAGAATGTCTACGCATCCCACCCCCACCTTGAATTCCACCTCTCTCTGAGAACCAGTGCCCTAGCCTAGAAATAAAGACGTACACTGGGAGACAGAGCAAGACTGCTCTGGGCGCATATTTTGCATCCTTGTTGAGAGGCCATGCACGTGTACATACTTAAAACACATATCCTCAGGAGACAGGCTACTCCTGTTCAGTGCCTGTATCCCAGCTGCATACACACAGCCCCTCACCCTTCCTGGCTACGCCAGTCCTCTGACTCCCTGAGCTTCCCACCTGGGCACCAGGCATCACTCTCCCCACTTCCCAGTCCTGAGTTCCATCCTAGGCGGAGGCCCAGGGAGCTGGATCTGCAGACAAAAATAGCTCTGCTGGTGATTTCTGTCTGTACTGCCTGAGTCCTGGGCCTGCAGGGCATGTACAAGTGGGAAAAAGAGCCACACCCTGTCCCCCAGGTAGGAACTCTCTCAGCTGGGGGTCTGCGGCTGTAGGTACCCTAGCATGCACTCCATCCTACGGATGGAGCAGGGCCTGGGTCATCTAGCCCCTTCTGATGCCAGGCCCCAGTGAATCACCCCTGGAGCTGGGCTGCCCCAGCCTCGACCCCAGACCTTGGCAGCAGAGCAGCCTGGGGCTTCCATGCTTCCTTCCTTTCCTTCTCCAGAATTCCTCATGCTGCTTTTAAACCTCATGTTCTGTCTTACTGAGAGATTACACACCCCCCGTCCCCAAACCTCATTCCAGAAGGAAATAGCTCTGAGCAGCCATTCAAAAAAGCCTTTGCTGAGTATGTGAGATGGTCAGCCCCACCTTTAAAGAAAGCAGAGAGCCTTCCCCTTGGGAGCTGATAGTCCAGGGGCTTTACTGGCTTGAGCAGATCTGAGGCAGCTGCATTTTACAGGGAGAATGAGAAAGGGGGAGGGGAGCTGGGAGCTTCTCCCCGTGGTCCTGGAGACAGATGAGACCATGTGTGCCTACCCTACTCCCACGATCCAGAGCAGCCGATCTGACTCTCCTCCCCAACTGAGCACCCCCAAGCCAAGCCCCGCCCGAGGGCTCTGGAGACAAGCCCTGGGGTGTCCCTCCTCAGACCTCCCAGCACCAGGCATGTAGCATCCGTCCTTGGAGGTCTGGCACCAGCTGCATGAAGTACCCTCTCCAGAAACTGGGCCCCCCTCTGGCCTCCCAGGACTTGACAGTGCCACATTTTCCTGCCCCCATCTCGGAGAAGAGGGGAGCTGCTGGTTCCAGTTGTTAATCTTTGAGCATCTTCGACTTTTTGTTTTTCCTCTTTCGCCAATTTCCTCATTCAGATCCTCTCAAAAAAATGAGTGCAGTTTCAAAACCAACAAAAAACCTAACTATATGCTGCTTTCAAGAGATGTATTTTGAATATAATGATGTTACATAAAGATGAAAAGGACAGAAAGAGATATACTGTGAAAACAATAAAGTTGATGTGGTAATACTAACATTGGACAAAAAGATGTTAAAGCAAGCAGCACTGAATCCATGGACAGAGGAGCCTGGCAGGCTTCAGTCCATGGGGCCGCATGACTTAGCAACTAAACCGCCACCATTACCAAAGATAAATATTATACCCCTGCTGCTGCTGCTGCTGCTGCTGCTGAGTCGCTGCAGTCGTGTCCGACTCTGTGCGACCCCATAGACGGCAGCCCACCAGGCTCCCCCGTCCCTGGGATTCTCCAGGCAAGAACACTGGAGTGGGGCGCCATTGCCTTCTCTGATTATACCCTTAGCAAAGAAGAAAAGAAAAAAACTTAGTGTCATTTTAATTTCTGTTTTCCTGGTTGAACCATCATTGATGGGAGGGGCAGGGGAAGCCCTGAAGGGAGAAAGTTCAAGCTGAAACCTCACCACATATGAGACAGAGGAACTTGAACCCCTACCTGGTGACCCACAGCCTCTGTTTTGCTCACCCCAGGCTGCCAGTGGGGGCAGGGCAGGGACCCTGGGCAATGTCACCTTTGTCAGCATCCTCGGCACTTTCGTTTCTCTCTCTGGAGCCTGTGGGGGTGACAGTCAAGGCCTTGACATTGCTGGTTCTCTTGGCTGCAACACAGGGGCCCCTCCCTCCCTCGGCACTCAGTCTACCCTCATCATCAATACAATCTGCTCTTTCTAGTTTCTGGCGAACCATGTGTGGGGAAGGCGGAGGCAGATTTTTACCCAAGTCTGTCTTTGGAGGAACCATCCCTTGGGCAGCTATGTCCCTGTGTGAAGATGTGTGATTCACAGCCTTCGACGGAGCCAAGCCCAGTGCTAAGCCTTTACATGCCTTAACTTTCACCCACAAGCCGTGAAGCTGGAACTATCATCGGCCTTCTTTCAAAGGTGAGGGGCTCCGGCTCAGAGAGGGTAGGTCCTCTGCTGACACTTGACTCAGTTAGTCTGCAAACCCAGGACCAGAGCCCAAGCTCGGTCACCGGAGCTGGGTTCCCTGCAGATTCCAGAGTGAAGGCGCCTTGGGGAGGGCAGAGGTTTGAGCTCCTCTGCTCTGTAACATAGGCTGGGACAGTCTCCAGAGGGCTGAGCACCTGGGGGGCTAGCAGGACTTTCCTTTTGGACTGGACACAAGAAACATGGCAGGATACCTACCTACACCAGGCTTTGAGCACGTTCTGGGCTAAACACCTAACTCTAACCCCTGAGGATTAATAAGGTCATGATAAAGGAGGACCAACATCAATTACCCAGACCCAGTACTGTCTGCTGCACTGGGGCCCGGCTCCAGACCTGGGGGCTGAGAAGTCAGTTCAGCCCTCAGGAACGTCCCTCTGCCTCTTCATAAGGCCCTTTGGCCTAATGCAGACATAGTGTGTGTTTATTTCAATCCCAGAGGACTCCTCATTCCTAGGGAGCAAATGCAATCATTTGTCTCCTAAACTGCACATTCACACAAAATTACAGAATGCACGCTGGCGCTGCAGTCACCCACTGCCATAGGGAAGGGGTCACTCTCCTTCCGGCCCACAGATCTGTGCAGAGCTCAGGGACCAGCTTCTCACCAAAGAGGCCTGGCCACACAACCTGCTAAATGCCATCTTTTCCAGGGACCTTCATCTTGCTCCCATCCGCCATACCCCCACACCAGGCAAGGCTGTTCCTGGTAGAGTATCTGGGGAAGTGACGTTTTAATTTTCAGGAAGCAGTTAATTCGGGGGCTTGCAGGGCATGTCAAGTGGTGACATCGTTTCCATACCCTTTCCTCTGCATTTTCTTCACACGATATTACAAGCCCATGGTAGTTTGCAGACTATTTCTCTCCTTTTGATAACCAGATGGCAGGAGATGGTCCCGAATCCCACAAAGGGTAGGAAGGCTGGTTGGTTGGGCTGCAGAATCCAGCCTTCAGTTTCGCAACATTTCTCTGATGAAACTTTCACTGTAGGGACAACTTTCGGCGTTTGAGCCGACGCAGAAGCTGACTGTCTGGACAGTGTCATTCTCTTCTCACGTCTCTATCTGCCCACAGGCTTGAAGCAAGGATGCCTGCAGTACTCTTGGCTTTCCTTGGGAAGGGTAATTGGGGGTGGAGCATAAGCGTTGCAAACTGGCCCCACTTTGCTGTGACCACCCAGGGCTGGTGCCTCCCACAGCTTAGCCTGTGGGAAATCTGCTGTGAGCAAGAAAGGGGCTGTGGGGCCCGGAGGAGGCAGGGGAAGTGAGCCTGGAGGATGCCTGCTCCCTCTTAGGTGGAACCAGGCACCTGGGATGGATAGAGGCCCAAAGAGATGGACAGACGGAACAGAACAGCATAAGGGAGGGAGAGAAGAGAAAGATGAGAAGCCTTTGCAGAAGAACTTTGCAGAGAGGACCAAAGAAGAAACAGCTGGAGAAAAGGCAGAGAAGAGAAGGCACAGAGGCATCAAGATGGCAGAGCTTTCATGTAGCCAGTCCACGGAAGCAGCGAGGCAGGAGCTGCACCCCGAGAGGGGACCCAGAATCATCTGATAATGACAGCGGCCAGCAGCCACTGCACGCTCCCTGTGTATCAGCTGTGGGTCTCACACTTTGCACACATGATTTCAATGAATCTGAGTAACCCTACTGTCAGGGGGAGCGCACTTACCTAAACCTCCCCCCTCCTACCCCCCACTGGCCAGGCACTACAGTAACCATTTGCATGAGTTATTTTAGGGCAGGAGGTCCTGGCAGGGAAGATGGGACTAATACGCCACCACCAACCAGAAGAGTTCAGGAAAGGTCAAAAGGAGACTCCATATGTCCCTCCATCTCCCAGAATCCTCTGCGCTGGCGTCCATCTTGGCTGAGCATCACACGTGCCACCAGGAAGCACCCTGAGTCAGAAGGATTGGCCAGAGACAACCCGGAAACTAATCCTGTCACCATGAAACGCGGGACTGCAAGCCATGTGGCAGAGCAGTTCTGGGTTCACTTACCCCCATGTTCTCCACTTTGATGCCCCTTCCCAATAACGGCTCTTGCTTTGTCCACGCACGTGTCTCCTCGGACAACTCATTTCTGAGTGTTAGACAAGAGTCCACCCTTGGGCCCTGGACAGGTCTCTCTTCCTACAACAGACTGAGGTAGCTGCTACTATCATCCCATTATTCAGATGAGGAAGCTGAGGCTGAGAGAGGGTACACAGTGAGGGAGGGGCAAGCGCAGGCTTGTCTGACCCCTGAGGCTGGGGGCTGTAGCATCTGCCAATCTTCCAGCTTGAGCCCCCTCCACGGGGCACAGTCAGCTGCTCTGTCCTCCTTGATTGGGAGAAGAAAACACCTTTATTTGAAAATGCAACTCGCTTTCCTTCTTACCAGTCTTCTCCATAGCCTGCTGTGTAACAAATCAATGTAGGTAAGCTTAAGTCTTGTCAACAAAAAAATACTGATTTCCATATCAGCAAGCAAAGGGTGGTGTAGTTGTCAACCATCACATCTGCCCCCACGGTGGGACCTGACGGAACTCAGGATGGGAGAGCACAGGACGCTGGCCCAGAGAGCTGAGGTGCAGATCAAAGGGATGATTTCGCCGAGCCTAGACTCTTGCATCTTCCCATACATGTACATAGAAAAGAGCTAAATTCATTAAAATGTCTGGTTTTCTTTAACTAACAGTAAGAGATCAAATTGCCAACATCCGCTGGATCATCAAAAAAGCAAGAGAGTTCCAGGAAAACATCTATTTCTGCTTTATTGACTATGCCAAAGCCTTTGACTGTGTGGATCACAATAAACAGTGGAAAATTCTGAGAGAGATGGGAATACCAGACCATCAGACCTGCCTCTTGAGGTCAGGAAGCAACAGTAAGAACTGGTCATGGAACAACAGACTGGTTCCAAATAGGAAAAGGAGTACGTCAAGTCTGTATATTGTCACCCTGGTTATTTAACTTCTATGCAGAGTACATCATGAGGGACGCTGGGCTGGAAGAAGCACAAGCTAGAATCAAGATTGCCGGGAGAAATATCAATAACCTCAGATATGCAGATGACACCACCCTTATGGCAGAAAGTGAAGAGGAACTCAAAAGCCTCTTGATGAGAGTGAAAAAGTTGACTTAAAGCCCAACATTCAGAACACGAAGATCATGGCATCTGGTCCCATCACTTCACGGGAAATAGATGGGGAAACAGTGGAAACTGTCAGACTTTATTTGGGGGGGGGCTCCAAAATCACAGCAGATGGTGATTGCAGCCATGAAATAAAGACACTTTCTCCTTGGAAGGAGGGTTATGACCAACCTAGATAGCATATTCAAAAGCAGAGACATTACTTTGCCAACTAAGGTCCGTCTAGTCAAGGCTATGGTTTTTCCAGTAGTTATGTATGGATGTGAGAGTTGGACTGTAAAGAAAGCTGAGTGCCGAAGAATTGATGGTTTTGAACCGTAGTGTTGGAGAATAGTCTTGAGAGTCCCTTGGACTGCAGGGAGATCCAACCAGTCCATTCTGAAAGAGATCAGCCCTGGGATTTCTTTGGAAGGAATGATGCTAAAGCTGAAACTCCAGTACTTTGGCCACCTCATGCGAAGAGTTGACTCATTGGAAAAGACTCTGATGCTGGGAGGGATTGGGGGCAGGAGGAGAAGGGGACGACCGAGGATGAGATGGCTGGATGGCCTCAATGACTCGATGGACGTGAGTCTGAGTGAACTCTGGGAGCTGGTGATGGACAAGGAGGCCTGGGGTGCTGCGATTCATGGGGTCGCAAAGAGTCGGACACGACTGAGCGACTGAACTGAACTGAATCTTTTGATACCGAGTCTTTGTTGCAAAAACTCTATTATCCTGACTCCTCCTTTGCCTCTTTGGAGCAGTCCCTTTGAGCTATCTAAGCTGCATGCCGGGTTTAAGTCCTCAGTTTTGTCTGGGGAATAAAACACTATTCTCAACTTTTTGGTTGTGTGTTTTTGTTTTTTTCAATCAAGAGTCTCCAGGCCAGAGCTCTACCTATGATCTCTGGACCCTCTTCTCCCAAAGCAGGTCTCTCTGCCATTTTTTACTCAGTATAAATAGAACAACATGCTTCTTGGGGCGGGCATGTGTATTAAAGGAGATCTAAAGGGGCTTCCCCGATGGCTCAGTGGTGAAGAACTTGCCTGCAAGGCAGGAGTTGCAGGAGACACAGGTTCAATCCCTGGGTTGGGAAGACCCCTGGAGGAGGGCATGGCAGCCCACTCCAGTATTCTGGCCTGGAGAATCCCATGGACAGAGGAGCATGGCAGGCTACAGCCCATGGGGTGGCAAAGAGTCAGACACGACTGAAGCAGCTTAGCACACACGCAATGTGTACACGGCATTCCCATGCCCAGAAAGTGCAGCTCCCACCCCAGGACGCCCTGGATTTGGATGTGTAATAGTCCATTCTTAGGCTAAACCTGTCATCTTGGGCTTATGCTCCTGGTTTCTCATTTTGCTGTAAACGGTCCCCTCCCGAAAGCAGAAAGGTGCAGGTCAGCAGCTAAGATGAGCCACAGGAATCCAGGAGCCAGACAGGGGGCTCACGTTCAGAGTTGGAGCTCCAGGGCGGCAGTGCAGACGGTACCCCCATCAGCAGACAGCCCTGTGAGAGATGGGGCCCACCACTCTACCACTGCCGAGACTGCCAATCACTGATGCCCCACTGTCAGCTTAAGGAGGCAACTCCTGGGCAGGGAGAGGTGCCCTGGACCAGGGCAGATGCCACAAGGCAATCTCCCGGGGTCAAGGGTTAGGGAAGTTTCTGGTGCCACCTGAAAACACATCTCAGCGACAGGGGCCCTTCCTGCCCACTGCTGGGAAGTCCAAGGGAAGGGAGGGGTGAGGAGCAGAATGGTAGGAAAAGTCTTGACTTCCTGGCCATTTCAATGTTTAGATTATCCTCCTCCTTTCTAATAAAAATGGCTAAACCTCAAAGATTAGAGTCCTCAGACCCCGACACAGCCTTTCCGCCAGACTCACTCCCATCCCTCTTTTGTTTCCCAGTGGCTGGGGCTCCTCTGATAACAAAGGCAGAGGAGGCGGAGAGTGATGCTGGAGTCAGAGGGACCTGGCCCTGTCCTTCAGCCTCAGGCCGGGGACCTTCTAAATGAAACCATTCAGGGCAGGCAGCCACCACGCCTGGCATCATTAACAACAGGACAACTGACATTTGTTCCCTGTTTATGGTCGACAGAAAGCTGGCACACGCAAGTCTCCCTGGGGATCACAGTGGCCCTGCAGGGCATGTGGGACAAGTATTCTGGCTTTGTATAGATGAAGACACAGGTTGAGAGACACAAGGCCCCTGCCTCTTCCAATCCTAAACGCAACTTTTGTTCTCAAAGGGCCACAGAGTAAAGTCTGTATTTAATCATCCAACGACCGATTATATGTACACACACACAGTTTTGTCTGCTTTTATTTAAATCCAGTTCCACTTGCTCATTGCTTCTCAGACCTGGAGAGCAACTGGTCACAGCCCTTTCTTCCTATGCACATGTTGCAAAGTCCAGGACAGTGAACGGTTCATTCAGAAGCCTCCTCCTTGCCAGGCTACAAACTCAAGTTCTCTTTCCCTCCCCAGTGAGCAGAGGTCTGTGGGGGGTTGGAAGTAGGTCGGGAGGGGCTTCATCTGGGTTCTCCCAGGTGGGAGTGAGGAGAGTGGGGGAGGACGGACGGGGAGGTGGGGCAGCGCCTTGTCTGGAGATGGGAATTTATCTCATCCACGGTGATAATTTTGGAGAGAGCCACAGACCTCACCATCCCTCCCCTCTGCCTCCCTGCCAGGTGGAGGGTGCCTGTCGAAAAGGTCCTGGAATAAGTGAGGCCTGCCAGCCTCTCCCGGGGAAGGCAATGGCACCCCACCCCAGTACTCTTGCCTGGAAAATCCAATGGATGGAGTAGCCTGGTGGGCTGCAGTCCATGGGGTCGCTAACAGTTGGACAGACTGAGCGACTTCACTTTCACTTTTCTCTTTCATGCACTGGAGAAGGAAATGGCAACCCACTTCAGTATTCTTGCCTGGAGAATCCCAGGGATGGGGGAGCCTGGTGGGCTGCCGTCTATGGGGTCACACAGAGTCGGACACGACTGAAGTGACTTAGCAGCAGCAGCAGCAGCCAGCCTCTCCATGGAAGGAAGCCGACAACTCAGGCTCTTGGTGAAAACAGCCTTCCTTCGAAGCCGTCTGATCTGAACTCTCCTGCGGCTGGCACTCTTGCCCAGCTGAGGAGCTGACAGAGCTGGCAGAGAATTACAAGCCTCTCAAGTCTCTCTTCCCTGGGGGTTTAACCTTCATCCTGAGGAATGCATGGAGGTCACTGGGCAGATAGAGAAAATGAACTTCTTGGGCCGTGTGGGTCTTGGCTCACCAAGTAGCGTCCATTAGAGCGACAGTGACCATCTCAGGGCTGGCATATGGGAGTTGGAAGGCTGAGCTCTAGTCCTACTTAAGTCGCAGGTGCTCCTGGGGACCCTGGCCCAGACACAGAGTCCATTTTGCTGCAATTTCCATAACAACAGCAACAAAGCTAAAATCCTCTGATCTGATGGTTCTGAAGGTTTAAGAGAAGGAGAGGGATCAGAAGACAGAACCCAGGACTCTCAACTCCAAGGCCTCGTCGTCTCTCCTCTCCCTGGTGGTCCTCCCCTGGGGACCCCGGCCCTGTAGTTCTGAGTCAGGACCCTCCTGCCAGCCCACACTCCTGCCAGCCCACAGCTTAAGATTACCCCTCCTCACATCCTTCCTCCCAGGCTACACTGCATCTCTCCTCTATGTTGGAGCCTCCTAATTCCAATTCCCTGTCCTTATGCCATGACAATCCCTAAACAATGCTCCCCCCACAATACTCATAATCAGCAGCAGCATTACTGAATGCTTACCGAAAAGCAGGTGATGCGCCTGCTTTTACTCTGCATATTGTATTTGATTTAATCCTTTCAATCCTGCGAAGGAAGGTTCCATCGCTAGCCCCATTTTACAGATGAAGAAACCAGGACTTGGTGAGGTTAAGTGTAACAGAGATTCAAATCCAGAGAACTGGGTCCAGTTCCTGTCTTTTTGGCAATTAATTCTACTCATCACTGTCACTGTTTTCATTCATCCTGAAATCTCCTCTGTTCCAGGAAGCCCTCTGTAGCAAAGGAAGAGGGGATGCCTCTTCCAGATGCACTCAGCCTTTGCCACTATCAGCTTCATGAAATTCAGACACCATTGTTCACAGCCAGGACAGTGTCAGGTGGAGAACATTCCCCAGAGGGCAAGATGTCACCTGTCCTTACTCGAAGTTACTGATGTATTGAGGGGCTATAAACAAAGAAAACAGCCTTTAGTATTTGCCTGAGCAAAGTGCCATGTAGACAAAGTAAAATCTATCGTAAGATAAGCAAAATGTCTGAAAGTCAAATAAAAATGACCTTTGCTTTAGCTTCTACTTGGGATTTGTGAGCCATGGCTGGTGACTCAGAACGTGGGTGGTTGGTGCCTAATGATCTAATTAGAACCACAAACTGTCAGGCCTGGAAAGAACCTCACATATCACTTTGTTCAGGTTCTCTGTGTCACAGATGAGGAAACAGATTCAAATCCAGAGACCTGGGCCCCAGGTGAGGTGGAGCGGTTTCCTCCAGGTCCTGAGGCCAGGAAATAGCAGCCTGAACTGGGGACCACTCAGCTCTCCCGAGTCTCAGACCATCCCTGTTATCATGAAGGCAGAAGGCAACAAGAGTGCTTACTGATGACACATGCTAAGCCTAGTGGCTAATTCTCGCCACACTACCCAGGTGGTGCGATTCTTTCTATTTCACAGATGAGAAGACTGAGGCTCAAGGACATATCAGCACTAATAGAAGAATCTGAGCATGGGATGTGGTGCTGGTGGGGGTTCCCTGATGGGTGCCTCCTGCTCTCCCTCCATTACCTCCCATTTGATGAATAGTCCTTGCAGAGAAACCTATGACATAGACAACATATTTCAAAGCACAGACATCACTTTGCCATCAAAGGTCCATATAGTCAAAGCTATGGTTTTTCCAGTAGTCATGTACAGATGTGAAAGTCAGATCCTAAAGAAGGCTGAGCGCCAAAGAATTGATGCTTTTGAACTGTGTTGTTGGAGAAGACTCTTGAGAGTCCCTNTGCAGAGAAAGCTATGACATAGACAACATATTTCAAAGCACAGACATCACTTTGCCATCAAAGGTCCATATAGTCAAAGCTATGGTTTTTCCAGTAGTCATGTACAGATGTGAAAGTCAGATCCTAAAGAAGGCTGAGCGCCAAAGAATTGATGCTTTTGAACTGTGTTGTTGGAGAAGACTCTTGAGAGTCCCTTGGACAGAAAGATCAAACTTGTCAATCCTAAAGGAAATCAGTCCTGAATATTCACTGGAAGGACTGATGATGAAGCTCCAACACTTTGGCCACATGATGTGAAGAGCTGACTCATCGGAAAAGACCCTGATGCCAGGAAAGATTAAAGGCAAAAGGAGAAAGGGGCAGCGGAGGATCCAACGGTTAGATAGCATCACTGACTCAATGGACATGAGTTTGAGAAAACTCCAGGAGATAGGGAGGACAGGAGCCTGGGGTGCTGCTGTCCATGGGGTCGCAAAGAGTTGGTCTAGACTTAACTACTGAACAACAACTAAACCCAAGTGATGTCAGAACCACAGAGAAGGTTGGGTGTGAGGCAGATAGGATAGTCTCTGCTCTCTGGGAATTCAAGGTCATGGAGAACAGCAGTAATGGGGGAGAGAGAAGGGAATACGTGCAGGGACGGGTACCAGAAGACACCGAGGTCCACTTTCCATTACACACTGTCGATGGACCAATATCCCAGAGGAGTTCTTCCTTTTGGCCTTGTGCCCATTCTGAAGTGCGGTCAGGCTATGGCACAGGTGTGTGACTGGGGCACACGGTGAGAACGGGAACAACTCACAAGGTACAGACACATGGACGCAGCTCAACGTCTGGGGCAGCATCACGTGTGTTCACTACAGCCCTTAATCTCCAGGCAAAGAAGGACTCCCTGCCAAGTGCCCACTATCCGCCCCACTCCAGTTCATGCTGCCTTCAGATTGGACTGTTCTCTCCTTCCCTCAAGCCCGTTTCCACTGGCTCAGATCTAACCCCTGCAGCAAAGGCCTGAGGAAAATGCCACTGCCTCCAGGAAGTACTCAGCTCTTCTCTGAACACAGCCCCATCTCCACTCTGCTCTAATTATAAACAACACTTTCCACCCTGAATTAGCCTTCTGTGTAGATATCCATGTTCCTCTACTAATTCATCAGCCCCTCAGAGGAGAGTTCATGGCTGATTCATTTCAGCATCCGCCACAGGGGTGAGCACAGTCCCGGGCCACTGGCAGGAGCTCAGCAACTGTCTTTAGAATGAATGAACACCACATTCTTACACGGATGCACACCAGGAGTGCGTGAAGGTGGCAGGAAGCGTTTCTGGTTACCCTCACCTATTTCACTACTTTTCTTGTTCACCCTTGTTTAAAAAAATTTTTTTTTCCAATGAAGCATTGAATTTCATTTCAAATTTGTGCAATGAGTAGTAGCAGTTCAGTTCAATTAGTCAGTTGTGTCCGACTTTGCGACCCCATGAACTGCAGCACGCCAGGCCTCCCTGTCCATCACCAACTCCCGGAGTTCACTCAGACTCACGTCCATCGAGTCAGTGATGCCATCCAGCCATCTCATCCTCAGTCGTCCCCTTCTCCTCCTGCCCCCAAATCCCTCCCAGCATCAGAGTCTTTTCCAATGAGTCAGCTCTTCGCATGAGGTGGCCAAAGTACGGGAGTTTCAGCTTTAGCATCATTCCTTCCAAAGAAATCCCAATGCTGATCTCTTTCAGAAGGGACTGGTTGGATCTCCTTGCAGTCCAAGGGACTCTCAAGAGTCTTCTCCAACACCATGAGTAGTAGCAGGCATTATCAAAAAAAAAAAAAAAAAAAGGTTGTTGTCTGGGAGTCAAGTAGACACTATCTCTCAAGTCTTGAAAAGTCAGCGTCTGCTCCCTTGGAAGAACTTAAAGTCCACTGTGGTTCTCTGAGCAAAGAGCCAGGACTCTCAAGAGGATTCTGTAGTTGTTCAGTAGCTCAGTTGTGTGCAACTCTTTGCAACCCCATGCTGCAGCACACCAGGCTTCCCTGTCTTTCACCATCTCTCAGAGATTGTGCAAACTTACGTCCATTGATGTAATCCAATCCTCTCATCCTCTGTCATCCCCTTTTCCTCTTGCCTCAGTCTTTCCCAGCATCAGGGTCTTTTCCAATGAGTTGGTTCTTCTCATCATGTGGACAATCATTGGAGCTTCACCATCAGTGCTCCCAATGAATGTTCAAGACTGATTTCCTTTAGGATTTACTGGTTTGATTTCCTTGCAGTGTAAGGGACTCTCCAAAGTCTTCTTCAGAACCACAATTAGAAAGCATCAATTCTTCATCACTCATCCTTCTTTATGGTCCAACTCTCACACCCATATATGACTAATGGGAAAACCACAGCTTTGACTAGATGGACCTTTGTTGGCAAAGTGATGCCTCTGCTTTTTAATATGCTGTCTAGATTTGTCATAGCTTTCCTTCCAAGGAGTAAGTGTCTTTGGAAAAGACCAAGAGGTATTGACAGCCAAGAGAAGGGATTTTCCCAACCAGTAGAGTTCTACAGAGGCGAGCTCTGCATGCACAATGATAGGGAGATAGGAGGAAGGCACTGGACCTCCTGTGAGCTCCCAAGAGTCTGACACTGAGACCACATTCGCCTGAAGCCGACGGAGGCTGCAGAGCTGTGCCCCTGCCTGCAGTGAGGCATGGTGCAGAGGCCTCCACACCCCGCAGCACCCAGAGCACACGTCACATGTGAGGACCCACAGTCTCCTCCACCTACAGAAACTGTCACTGTCTAGGAGTCCTGAGCCTCTAAAGTAAGAGACATCTTTTCTGTTCAGTTCAGTCACTCAGTCATGTCCGACTCTTTGTGGACTGCAGCACACCAGGCCTCCCCGTCCACCACCAACTCCCGGAGCTTGCTCAAACTCATGCCCAGTGAGTTGGTGATGCCATCCAACCATCTCATCCTCTGCCATCCCATTCTCCTCCTGCCTTCAATCTTTCTCAGCATCAGGGTCTTTTCCAATGAGTCAGTTCTTCACATCAGGTGGCCAAAGTATTAGAGTTTCAGCTTCAACATCAGTCCTTCCAATGAATATTCAGGACTGATCTCCTTGCAGTCCAAGGGGCTCTCAGGAGGCTTCTCCAACACCACAGTTTAAAAGCATCAATTCTTTGGTGCTCAGCTTTCTTTATGGTCTAACTCTCACATCCATACATGACTCTCAAACCATAGCTTTGACTAGATGGACCTTTGTTGGCAGTGTAATGTCTCTGCTTTTTAATATGCTGTCTAGGTTGATCATAGCTTTTCTTCCAAGGAGCAAATATCTTTTAATTTCATGGTTGCAATCACCATCTGCAGTGATTTTGGAGCCTAAGAAAAGAAAGTCTGTCACTGTTTTCATTGTTTCTCCATCTATTTGCCATGAAGTGAAGGGACCGGATGCCATGATCTTAGTTTTCTGAATGTTGAGTTTTACTGTGCTTAGATGTTTAATGAAAGAGTAATCGTCCCTAGATCTTCCACTGACATTGTTACAATTGATAAACAGCTTTCATATTTACAGGCATCACAAATTAATTCTTTATACTTGCTGACCACTCTGATTAGATGGAGTTCCCTTACTCCTGCAGGCTTACTGGACTTCACCGAGGGGAAAGGCCCTCTCGCTCATTCCCGCCTGCACTCACCCATTCAGGCACAGCACTGAGGCTTCAGGCTGAAACAAGCAGGGATTTGAATGGGATCAGGCTGCTTTGTGTGAGGGTTTCCTGCAAGGCCAGAACATTTGGTCATGTTGCAACATTCAGATTCCCAATTCCAAAATGAAAAGTCTCACCTTGGTTACTTTACCAGTCTCCAAACTCCTCCCACCAGCGTAAATCTCATTTCCTTGGAAGGAAGGACAAGGCCAGGACAGGGTGAACGGCGGGATCTGTGTTTGAGACCCTAGATCAGAAGTTATAGTACCTGGGAGGGGTCTGTGGACTAAGGGTACCCTAGTTCTTCTCCTTCTTTTGAAAATGGGGAGACGGCTATAAAAAACTCAAGATGATGCATTCCAAGAGACAGCATTAACCGCTTATGTTTTTAAGTCCTAGCAAGTCAGTGTTGTGGATTCCAGTTCTAGGTCCTCATTTGACTCAAATCCCCCAAACCCCACCTCACTGTGTGGCCATGACCCTACACAGCCAGGTCACAAGTGCCCAGGCAGCTGGATAAGAGAGTGGGAAACTGTTATGGGCTGAAGTTTGTCCTCCGAAATGCATCTGTTCAAGTCCTAATGCCCAGCACTCAGAATGGAAGTGGAAGGAGTGTCATTGCAGATGTGAGCAGTTAAGATGAGGTCGTACTGGAGGAGGCTGGGCCTCTAATCCAGTATGACAGCTGTCCTGATAAAAAGGGGATATTTGGAAATAGAGATAGATATGCACAAAGGGAGGATGGCCCGTGAACATCACAGTGACACAGCAGAAGCCAAGGAATGCCAAAGACAAGCCAAAAACAAACCACCGGAAGCTAGAGGCCAGCCTGGAGCAGACACTCCCTGTGCGTGCTTAGTTTCAGTGTCCGACTCGTTGCGGCCCCGTGGACTGCAGCCCGCCAGGCTCCTCTGTCCATAGGATTCTCCAGGCAAGAATACTGGAGTGGGTTGCCATTTCCTTCTCCAGGGGTCGAACTCCTGCATCGGTGGGTGGATTCTTTACCCTCTGAGCCACCAGGCAAATTGGAGCAGACACTCCCTCTCAGCACTCAAAAGTAACCAATCCTGCTGATACCTTAATCTTGGACTTCAAATCCTTGAGACTGTGCAACAATAAATGCTTATTGTTTAATTTTTTTTTTTTTTTTTGGACCGTGCCATGCAGTATGTGAGATCTTAGTTCCCCAACCAAGGATTGAACCCACACCACCTGAAATGGAAGTGTGGAGTCTTAACCACTGGAGTACCAGGGAAGTCCCCCATAAATGCCTGCTCTTTAAGGCACGCTGTCTGTGGCTCTTTGTTATGGCAGCTTTAGCAATTTAACAGAGTTTTAAGACAGACCACTGGAGATGATGGTGACATCATGAAGCTACGGTAACTAAGGATCAGAGCCATAATTCTATTAGTTTAAAATATAGACAGAGATAGAAATATACACACATACATTAAGGAAGCTAGCGATGAATGGATGGATCAATTGATCTAACAGCTGTACAGGCCCTCCCCAGCCTAGCAGCTCTCCCACACGGGGCTGGAGAGAGACTGCACAACTGTTCAGCGAGCATCCCACAGGGAGAAAATGGACTCTGCTGCACAGTCACTGTGCCGTTAGTCCTCCTGAACACCCTGTGGCATAAATACGCTTATCCTCATTTTACAGAAGATGAAGCTCAGATTGGTTATGGCTTCTGCCTAACAAAATCAGGTTAGTAGGTGGCAAGGCTGGGATTCATGCGCAGGTCTGCCTGGCCTCCAACACAGGCTCGTTTGTCACACCTGCTGCTTTGCACAAACCCTGCCCTCACGGATCCCACGTTAAGACAAGGGAGCTCAACAGAGTTGGCCAGGGATCCAGAGTGACAGGGAAAGGGAAAGCTGCATCTTCACTCCCTGTAATCCAGGCCAGCCTACGTTCACTCCTGCAGCAACTGCGGATGAGCACGGTCATCATGAGGCCCCTGTCCTCTGCTCCAGGAGTCCAACCTGCTTCCCTTCAAAGTGCCAACCCATCCGGCCCCTCCTGGATTCTGCTCTTCCACAGAGGCACTATCTCTGTCTCGTCTCTGGTCCCAGAGCCTCCCTTTTATTTGGCAGCTCCAGTTCTTGGCCCATGGAGGTCACCCCTAGTCCACTCTTAGCCAAGCCAGCTGGCCCCTGACCCCTCCAAGTGGGAGGGTGAGGAGGTCAGACACTGTGGTTGATGCAAATGCCATCATACTGGCAAGTCAGAAATCTTGCTGGGCCATCACACTGGAGCTGCTGCCTGGGCCTCTGCTGAGATGTACATAAATCCTAAAACCTTGGGGAGCTGGAGGGGGCCCTTCAGGGCCCAGGCCCGGCTCCCCACTGTCTCCCCAGACCGCACTGCCACTCTCAGGTCTCAGCCTGGGAGGCGTGTTACTTTAGTTCTAGCCCTGGCTCGTATCTCACCTGGCCCTTTTATGCTGCTTTTTCTAGCAGTCATGCCAGGCTTCCGGTAGCCTCTGAGATGCCTTACATGCTGTTCCTTCGGCCTGAGTTGCTTTTCTCCCCTCTCGTGAATTTCCCAGCCCCTACCTTCAGGTTGTAGTTCAGATGTCATTTCCTCTGGACTCAGAGCTGCACTGGGTGTCTCTCTCATGCCTCCTTATCATCCAGCAGTACTTGTCGGAGCACTCCTGAAGCTCTGCGGTCACTTACCGAAGTCCTCGCCAGCTTGTGACTGGGACAGGCTGGGCCTTTGCCTGCCTGGCTTACACCGTGCCCGTCAGCCCACAGAGTGACCACCCAAAAAAAGCTCTACCATTCAAATCCTTCAACTTGTCTCTAGGATCCAAGAAAGGAGCATGGCTGTGCTACTGCAACCAGAGCGAGGTTCATCCAAACTACAGCTCACGAATACAAACAGGACTTCGGCGAGCTACATGTAGGACCAAGGCCAGGGTGGTCCTCAGTGAAAACTTTGATGGGTTTCCACATCAAATCAGCACTTCTCAGGGGCTGCTTCCTGACACCTCCTGATATTTGGAAGCAGAAGTCTGATGGGCTAAGGGCTTAGAGGGAGAATGGAAAGAGAGGGCCCAAACCTCTCCCAGCAGAAGTGGGGAGGGATGGTTAGGGGGCGGGGATAGAGAGAAAGACAGTGTCTTCCTGCTCTTTCTGTATCTGTTTGACCCGGAATCTGTCCTTTGCCATATGGCGAGGGAATTCTTGCTGCAAGGCCTGCGTTGACTTGCCGTCTTCCTCCGCAGCCTTGGCTGGCCATTCTCCCAAAAACAGCACTGAAGGAAGCAGGAGGGGACGTCCAAACTGGCTGCTGCTACCATAAATAATCCAGCTTCCTTTTTTTTTTTTTTTTCCAGAAGACTCATCTTTGCTTTCCTGAAGCATTTGCTCCTAATGCCTGGGACCCTCATGCTTCTGTCTTAAGTTCACTCAAGGTTCTGAGAGCTGCGTATGCACATGAACAGGAACCTGCACGTCCCTCAACTCGAGCCTGTGAGCCCTGCACCTCGGTGCCAAGGCCTTGGAGAAACTGCAAATGGTCTCCTCCCTCTGCACCCCAACCACAGAACAAGCGGCCTCCCTCCTGCCCGGCTACCCTGACACCTGTTCTGAGAGCTCACTGCATGCCTCTCGCCCGCCTTCTCCCGCACGAGGAGTGCTCCTATGCAGGCAGTAATCTTTTACTCAGATTTCCTCCCATGTTAGCCAATTTATTTCATTCTCCTTGAAAAATTCTCTCCCCAACTCAGTTCAAAACCAACAGATTCCTAGGGGCATTTTTAGACGCGTGAAACACACGATAAATGATAACATGGGCAAGAAAATGAGGACAGGAGGGAAACAGAGGTAGCAAATGAGATACAGCGGAAAGCTGATCACAAGGTTCCAAGATGCCGTCCGTCTAGGTCTGAGTCTCCTAGAGGCCAAAGCAAAGATGGCAATAGGACCAGGCACAAGTTTGGAAGTTCCCAGCCCTTATCACAAAGAGGTCAGCAAGGTCCCAGATCATGCTTTCAGCACTAAAAATGCAGTTGTGATCTGGCCTTGGGGAAGGCAGTCCATTCTCTCTTTCGTCCATAAACATTAAATGAACATCATCTAACTGCCAAGTCCGTAGACTCTGGGGGTAACATACATATTAAGATGTGTTCCCTTCCCTGATCTCCTTAAAGAAATGGATTTGCCTGCCCAATTATCCTTGGCTTTGGGGTTTTTGCCCAGAGGTATGGGGGTTAGGGAAGTGGTTTTGGGGAAAGAACAGACTTTCTGTCTTAGCTTTTCTCAGACTGCAATGTCTGGTCCTTCATCCTCTGTCCCGAGAATCCCTTCACGGCCCAACTCAAATGCCACCTCCTCCAAGAAGCCTTCCTATGTATTTCCAAGCTAAATTAATTGTTTTCACATCTCATGACAATTGCTTCGACTTATTAGCACTTATTCATTTTTCCTTTTGCACTGACTTTTCAGCTCTTCCCTCTGGCCTGTCTTATCCTTGTCTCTATTTTAAGGACACAACCCAGGGCCAGACCCATAAGCAATAATCTATATACACCTATTGTGTTGCCTTAAAGATAATCTATTTTCATGAAGTGGAAAGTTCAGAGGTCAAACACAGAAATTAACTTCATTCAGGACCAAGGTGGCTCTGCCTGGTGCTAGCAGGGATTCAACAGCAACAAAGCAGACCTGTGTGCTGGGAGCCTCATTGACGATTCTCCCACCACTCAGGGGGGCGGCTTCGCATGATTGTTCTAAACTAAAGGGTGTGAATACTGACAACTTTTTCCAAGCTACAGGCCAATAAGCTGACTGCAGTGATCCCACTGTGAGAAGGGAAGAGGCTGTCTTTGTGGGGTGTGGTGGGGAGGCACGGAGGTCACAGAAGGAGCTCTGGGCTGTGGAATTGCACATGAACTGTGATGCAGTGGCTTTGTGCAATGACTGATAGCTGTGTGTGCCGAGGGCCCATCCCTAAACCTCTCTGAACCTCAGTTTCTCGTCTGTCAACAAGAAGAGTAAAATCTACCTCATGGAACATTAAGACAAACATTATAAGGTAGATGGAAGGGGTTTAAATGACATCTGGTTTGGGATAGGTGCTTTTTAAACATTTTCCTCTGTCCTTTTTTATTTTGCCTTTACCTAGGGTTTGGGGCCTTTGCTACTTATGTACCACATGACGTTAGGCAAATTGTTCAACCCAAAACTCAGCAAAGTCATCAGCAGAATGGGCTACTGAGGACTAAACGTGATGATACATGCAATGAGTTTGTGGCATTGCACAAGAGGTCAAATCACATGTTTACTATAGGGGTCAATATACATGCATGCCCTAATTCATGAATTATGATCCTAATTCATCCATTCACCCAAATGTGTAGCCCCCTGGCTCCAGTGTGCTGGGCTATATTCTGGAGACACAATGGGATCACTGCACCATCCCTGTACTCAAAGAGGATGTGGTCTCTATCCTTTCTGCCTTCATCTTTTGTGCACTCCAGCTCCTCTCTACGCCATTCGCCTATCTAGGTGTCCCTCCTCTGGAGCAAACCACCCAGAAGGTAGGAAATGAATGCGAGTACTTGATTCAGCCAGTGCCTGTGTGGGGCTGATGCATGCTCCCACTTGCCCTGGCCTTGCTCTAAGAGGAGACCCTTGGAATGTTCTGGGAGGCACACTGTCTCCTCAGACAGAGGACTGGTTCCCCAAGGCATGATCCATGGCGATATCTGACCAGCACAGACTTCTCATTGGAGGCTTGCATTGGTCTTGGAGGGAGGGCATGGAGCAGCCAGACCTCAAAGAAGGAAGGCTTGGGATCAAGTCCATGGGGAAGATCCACCTTCAGGGGAGGCTGGACAGCAGCAAAGACCAGTAAATAACTCGGGGAAGGTTCTAGAATAGAACCCCCCAGCTCCCTTCCATTAGGGGCCAAGACAGGCCTCCACCTACTCTGCCAGGCTCAGGACCATTTCTGGAAGAACAGATACACTGTCTGCACCTGCTGACTCAGGCCCAGGCACTGAGCACGCCTCTGGCCAATCCCTGCCTGTGGACCATGAGGGACGCAGAGCCCAGTTTTCTTCTGCTGAGCTGCGACTGTCAACAGCCAGATTGGCACAACTCACAATATAAATCTTCATAGTATTAGTTGGGCTTGTTTCAACTTTGCATCACTAATCTCTCACAGCAACCTCCCCAGGATTTTGCATCATAATCACTAGGGCATAATTTTCCTATAAAGAGCTAATTGTTACAGACAGTCACGAGTCACTGTAATTTTTTAGGCCTGAGAAGAAAAAAAAGGGGCTCAAAGTTCTAAACCAACATTAGCAACAATAATCATAAAACCAGCCTATGTGGGGCCTGGCGGAGAAGTGCAGTCTGAGGCATGTAGTCAAACAACACAGCTGTGTTTTTGGTGGGGGGTGGTGCTAGGATCAGGGTCTTCCTATCATCAGCACAGACTCCAAGAGCTGGGTGGCAGGACAGATCTTCAGATAGAAATTCAGGAGATGCTCCAAGGGGCCTGCTGTCCTGGTCTTAGGGCTGCAAAGGGAAGCAGTTCTTGGGACAATGGGAGTATCCCTCAGAGAAGGTCACCAGCAAGGTGATGCATCACATTTCCTGACCTCTGTTTTCTAAGCGCTCCCATCCCTGCTCAAAGACATTCCATTTGCATTGCTCAGATGGGTCTTGCTTTAAGAAAGTGTGTGACACACACACAAAAAAATTCAGATTTTTTTCTGGAAACCCCCAACAACTGTGTTATTGAAGGATCTACCTTGCATAATGATTTGCTACAGGGTTCCTCTGACAGTGGGGTCTCCCTTACAGGCATTTAAGATGGAATTTGACTTCTGAACTCCAACTTGTATGCAGCCCTATCTTCCCCAACATGTCTACTGTGTTCGCCGAGGTCTCCGTTCCTTCAGGCATTTATGTGCTCCACCTCCTGCCGTCCTACCAGACTCCCTGAGGACTCCTGTTCTCCCCATTCCAGCTATGGAGATCACTGTGCCTGCATGCTCAGTCATGTCTTGATTCTTTGCGACCCCATGGACTGTAGCCTGCCAGGCTCCTCTGTCCATGGAGTTTTCCAGCAAGAATACTGGAGTGGGTTGTCATTTCCTCCTCCAAATCTTCCTGACCGGGATCAAACCCCTATCTCCTGCATCGGCAGGTGGATTCTTTACCACTGTGCCATTGGGAAGCCCTAGAGATTATTAGAGGCTCTAAGAGTAGGTGCCAGTACACAGTTGATTGACCAACTTAGAACAACGAAAAGGGTGAGTTTACGTCTTTGGTTTGCATTTTCTCTTCTATTTGACCACACACTGATTCATTTATAAATTGCTTTACAAGTGGCTCCTCTTTGCTTCCCAGAGAGCCTCTGGGATTGGGTGAGACACTGTTCTCACAGCCCAGCTTTAATTCAACAGGCATTCCCCAGAAGATTTTGAAGGGCCAGGCCCTCAGCTAGGTCTGAGATGAGAGGGAAGGTTTAATTGCAGACCTGGGGACTGAATGCTTTGACTGGGGGTCACAACTAGAGCTGGGCCATGTGGAGGATGTGATGGGATTCATCAGTGAGACTCTCATGGGTCAGGATATGAATGCACTTCAGTCTCCAGACTGTGCTCAGCAGGTCCCTGCTGCTCCCTGCCCTCAGGGATCCAGCTTTTCATAGGTGAGACAGATCCCACCTTAGGCAGAGGTTGGCTGTACCTCTCCCTCTCTCAGGGACCTCACCCACTCCTGGGCAGCCCTCAGCCTGCAGGGAGGCTCCGGTCCACACTGGGAACCCCCTTCTCTTTCAGAGTTCATGGGAGAATCCAGTTGCTGGGTGGGGAAGTAACACTGTGAAATATGTATTTCCAGTTCCACCTTGCCCCTTTCCCATCCGGAAGGCCAGATTGTTGGGGAATGGATTTACATCTCCCTCGGGAGGCTCAGAACAGCACACTGACTCCTCCAGCTGTGCTCCCCCATAGACGTGAGCCACAGATGTGAGTCACGTGTGAGTTTTCCAGAACTACCTTAAAAAAGTAACTTGATATATTGTATGCATAAAATACATACGGGCGGGAGAGTGGGGAGGTACAAACTGTAGGGCGTAAGATAGGCTCAAGGATGCATTGCATAACGTGGGGAATATAGCCAATACTTTTGTAATAACTCTAAATGGAAAGCGATCGTCACAAATTGTATAAAAAATGAAAAAAAAATTAAAACAAATTTTAAAAAGAATAAGGGAGAAATCTAAAAAAGAGTGGATATATGTATATACATAACTGATTCACTTTGCTATACAGCCGCCGAAACTAACACGACATTGTAAAGCAATGTATACTCCAATTAAATTTAATAAATAAGGGAGAATAAAAACAATCGAAACTAAACAAAAATAGCAATTTTAGTTATATGGTATTTAATTTTGTATGTCCAAAATATGGTCATTTTAACATGCAGTCAACATAAAACAAACTATTAATGAGACCTGTGTTATTCTTTTTCACCCTAAGTCTTCAAAATCTACTGTATTTTTTCCCTTTTTTAAGTTATTTATTTTTTAATTGAAGAATAATTGCTTTACAGAATTTTGTTGCTTTCTGTCAAACCTCAACATGAATCAGCCATAGGCATACATATATCCCCTCACTCTTGAACCTCCCTCCCATCTCTCTCCCTCCCTACCCCTCTAGGTTGATACAGAGGCCCTGTTTGAGTATCCTGAGCCATACAGCAAATTCCCGTTGGCTGTCTATTTTGCATATGGTAATGTAAGTTTTCATGATACTTCCTCCNTATATCCCCTCACTCTTGAACCTCCCTCCCATCTCTCTCCCTCCCCACCCCTCTAGGTTGATACAGAGGCCCTGTTTGAGTATCCTGAGCCATACAGCAAATTCCCATTGGCTGTCTATTTTGCATATGGTAATGTAAGTTTTCATGATACTTCCTTCATACATCTCCCCCTCTCCCCATGTCCATAAGTCTATTCTCTGTTTCTCCATTGCTGCCCTGTAAGTAAATTAATCAGTACTGTTTTTCTAGATTCTGTATATATGCATTACAATATGATATTTATCTTTCTCTTTCTGACTTACTTCACTCTGTATAATAGGTTCTGGGTTCATCCACCTCATTAGAACTGACGCAAAGGCACTCCTTTCTATGGCCGAGTAATACTCCATTGTGTATGTGTACCACAGCTTCTTCATCCATTCATCTGTTGATGGGCATCTAGGTTGCTTCCATGTTCCAGCCATTTAATTAGTGCTGCAGGAACAATGNTTATCTTTCTCTTTCTGACTTACTTCACTCTGTATAATAGGTTCTGGGTTCATCCACCTCATTAGAACTGACGCAAAGGCACTCCTTTCTATGGCCGAGTAATACTCCATTGTGTATGTGTACCACAGCTTCTTCATCCATTCATCTGTTGATGGGCATCTAGGTTGCTTCCATGTTCCAGCCATTTAATTAGTGCTGCAGGAACAATGGGATACATGTGTCTTTTTCAGTTTTGTTTTCCTCAGGGTAGATGCCAAGAGTGGGATTGCTCGCTCATATGGTGGTTTTATTCCTAGTTTTTAAAGAAATCTCCATACTGTCTTCCATAGTGGCTGTATCAGTTTACATTCCCACCAACAGTGCAAGAGCATTCCCCTTTCTCCGCATCTCCTCCAGCGTTTATTGTTTGTAGACTTTTTGATGATGGCCATTCTGACAGGTGTGAGGTGATATCTCACTGTAGTTTTGATTTGCATTTCTAACTTATATGCAGAGTACATCATGAGAAACACTGGACTGGAAGAAACACAAGCTGGAATCAAGATTGCCGGGAGAAATATCAATCACCTCAGATACGCAGATGATACCACCCTTATGGCAGAAAGTGAAGAGGAACTAAAAAGCCTCTCGATGAAAGTGAAAGAGGAGAGTGAAAAAGTTGAC
>SJYX01013573.1:471558-536410 GCA_006410675.1 Oreotragus oreotragus | reverse complement strand
TTGATGACTGTAGCTTTGTGGTATAACCTGAAGTCAGGAAGCTTGATTCCTCCAGCTCCATTCTTTTTTCTCAAGACTGCTTTGGTTATTTGAGGTTATTGGGTCTTTTGTGTTTCCATATGAATTGTGAAATTCTTTGCTCTAGTTTTGTGAAAGATGCCATTGGTAATATGATAGGGATCACATTGAATCTGTAGATTGTGTTTGGTAGTATAGTCATTTCCACAATATTGATTTTTCCTATCCAGGAACATGGAATCTCTCTCCATCTGTTTATGTCATCTTTGATTTCTTTCAACAGTGTCTTATAATTTTGTGTGTACAGTTCTTTTGTCTCCTCAGGTAAGTTTATTCCTAGATATTTTATTCTTTTTGTTGTAGTGGTGAATGGGATTGATTCCTTAATTTCTCTTTCTTTCACTGTTAGTATATAGAAATGCAAGTGATTTCTGTATATTGATTTGGTGTCCTGCAACTTTGCTAAATTCACTGACTAGCTCTAGTAATTTTCTGATACTATCTTTAGTGTATTCTATGTACAGGATCATGTCATCTGCAAACAGTGAGAGCTTTACTTCTTCCTTTCTGATCTGGATTACTTTTATTTCTTTTTCTTCTCTGATTGCTATAGCTAGGACTTCCAAAACTATATTGAATAATAGTGATGAAAGTGGACTCCCTTGTCTTGTTTCTGATCTTAGGGGGAGTGCTTTCAGTTTTTCACCTTTGAGAATAATGTTTGCTGTGGGCTTGTCATATATGGCCTTTACTATGTTGAGGTGGGTTCCTTCTATGCCAATTTTTTGAAGCGTTTTAGTCATAAACGGGTACTGAATTTTGTCAAAGGCTTTTTCTACCTCTGTTGAGAATATCATATGGTTTTTATCTTTCAGTTTGTTAATATGGTGTATCACATTCATTGATTTATGTATATTGAAGAATTCATGCATCCCTAGAATAAACCCAACTTGATCATGGTGTATGAGCTTTTAGATGTGCTGCTGAATTCTGTTTTCTAAAATTTTGTTGCTGATTTCTGCGTCTATGTTCATCAGTGATATTGGCCTGTAGTTTTCTCTTCTTGTGTTGTCTTTGTCTGGTTTTGGTATCAGGGTGGTGGTGGCCTTGTAGAATAAGTTTGGAAGTGTTCCTTCCTCTGCAACATTTTGGAAGAGTTTTAGAAGGATAGGCATTAGCTCTCCTCTAAATGCTTGACAGAATTCTCCTGTGAAGCCATCTAGTCCTAGGCTTTTGTTTTGGGGGAGGTTTTTTTTTTTTTTTTTTTATCACAGCTTTAATTTCAGTGCCTGTAACTGGGTTGTTCATAATTTCTATTTCTTCCTGGTTCAGTCTTGGATGGCTGAACTTTACTAAGAATCTGTCCATTTCTTCCAGGTTATACAATTTATTAACATATAGTTGTTCATAATAGTCTCTTTGCTTTGCATTTCTACATTATCTGTTGTAACCTCTCCTTTTCATTTCTAATTTTGTTGATTTGATTCTTTTCTCTTTCTTTCTTCCTGGTTCAGTCTTGGATGGCTGAACTTTACTAAGAATCTGTCCATTTCTTCCAGGTTATACAATTTATTAACATATAGTTGTTCATAATAGTCTCTTTGCTTTGCATTTCTACATTATCTGTTGTAACCTCTCCTTTTCATTTCTAATTTTGTTGATTTGATTCTTTTCTCTTTCTTTCTTGATGAGTCTGGCTAAAAGGTTTGCCAATTTTGTCTTCTCAAAGTATCAGTTTTCAGTTTTATTAATCTTTACTACTGTTTCTTTAATTTCTTTTTCATTTATTTCTGCTCTGATTTTTGTGATTTCTTTCCTTCTACTAATTTTTTTCCTTTTTCCAGTTATTTTCGGTGTGAAATTAGGTTGTCTATTCGATGTTTTTCTTGATTCCTTGAGGCAGGATTCTAAAGTTGTAAACTTCCAGCTTAGAACTGCTTTTGCTGCATCCCATAGGTTTTGAGTTGTCGTGTTTTCATTGTCATTTGTTTCTAGANTTTCCCAGTTATTTTCGGTGTGAAATTAGGTTGTCTATTCGATGTTTTTCTTGATTCCTTGAGGCAGGATTCTAAAGTTGTAAACTTCCAGCTTAGAACTGCTTTTGCTGCATCCCATAGGTTTTGAGTTGTCGTGTTTTCATTGTCATTTGTTTCTAGAAATTTTGTGATTTCCCTTTTGACAAAATCTATTGTATTTTTAATATTTACAAGAGATCTCAATGCTCACTATTTGCATTTCAAGTGCTCAGCTGGTGCACGTGTCTAGGGACCCCATGTTAGACAGTGTCATCCTCGAGCCAATGAGGTGTGAAGAGGTGGTAAAGAGGGAGCCTGTCCAAAGTGGCCCAGGGCTGGGAATGGAAGGAGCCCAGGAGCCTACAGGGCCCAAGGTCTTGGCCATTTCAATGAAAACAGGATCATTATCAAGTTCCCAAGGTGGTAAGTGATGGTTCACAGGATAAGCCCTCAGTCAAGACCCACCAAAAAAAAGCCTTTGTGCCATACGATTTTGCCGACAACTGCACTGTCCAATATGACAGCCATTAGTCATTGATGGTTAGATAGCATCGCTGACTCAATGGACATGAATTTGCGCCAATTCCAGGAGATAGTAAAGGATGGGGAGTCTTGTGTGCTACAGTCCAAGGAGATGCAGAGTCGGACACAACTTAGTGACAGCAGCAGCGGCAGCCACACGTGGCTATTTAAATAATACTAAAAAGTCATTGGCTTAGTTCATCAGCCACTTTTCAAATGCCCGTTAGACACCTATGGCCAGGAGCTAGTGCTCGGAGCAATATAAATATACTTCTACCATCACAGAAAGTTCTACTGCAAGCACTGGCCTAAATTTGGGTCAATCCCTGAAAAATGTGGGGAGTGGCCCCAAATTTCCTGAGATGAAAGTTCTGCCACTTATAGCTGTGGGGACTTGAAATAAAACCTAAATTGTTTTATAAGAAAATAAAGTCATTTTTCTTGCATAACTGAATCTGTGGAATGAAATGCTTAATTCTTTTAACTGACACTCTTTTTAACTCTTGGAGGATGTTGCTTCATCTATAAATTTGAAAGGCAATCCATACCACCCCCTAAGATGATACAAGGAATCAATTGAGACAAAGAAGTTTAAATGGCCAACCAGAGTCCTGGCACACTGGGCTCCATCCCTCCCTCCCTCCCCTAGGGGGGAGAGAGAGAGAGAGAGAGAGAAAGAGAGAGAGAGAGTCTGTGTGTGTGTGTGTGTGTGTGTGTGCCTCTGGGTCCTCTTTCCTCCACTGCATTTTTGGGGACTGTGTCCTGAACCCTGTAGCATCTTATTTCCCCAACCAGGGACTGAACCCTCACACCCTGCAGTGGAAGCCTGGAGTTTTAGCCACTGGATCACCACAGGGAAGTCCCTCCTCTACGCCCCTTGCATGGGGAAACAATGAGCAGATTTTCAACTCTCTGAAAGCAAGGGCCACATCACTGCCCTACCCTGAAATCCTCATAGCAGCAGGGCAACTCTACAGTCAAACAGGACTCATGAGAAGGCAATTTTCCAGCAAACAAGTGGACAGAATCAACAGGAGAAGATTGCTTTACTGAAGGCAGAAAGAGCATCGGATTTGTAGAAGCAGTGAGATTAGCTAGAACTACTGGAGAGAAAACAGGAAAATAAAGACGTGTGGGATGGGACGGGAGGTGAGGAGGCGATGAGGTGAACCAAGAGGACAGCCGGTTTAACCAAACAGAATTTCACAAAGGCTGCCACTGCACCGGCTTATCTAGGCCATGAAACCCCCATCTTGTGGGCAATCACATCAAAGGGAGAATAAGCAGCTGCAGTTACACAGTGAAGAAGCTGGAGCCACTCAAGGTCAGGTCAGCTGGGGAACAAGTCAGGGGAAGAACACAGAACAATCCCTGCCAAAGATAAAGGGAAAAGTCAGAAGGGATAGAATTTCAATTATATCTAAATGGGTTAACTTGAACCTGCTTGCTCAAAAGAGCTGGGAACAATACAGATCTATTGTTTTTTCTCACCAACTCTGGCCAAAAATGGCATGTTAATGAATCACGCAGTGGCGTCGTAACACTGTCTCACCTGTTCTCCTGGGCTGAGTTCCTGCCTGGAGGGACCCTGGCTGGGAAAAGGTGGCCTGCCCGAGGAGAGGAGCAATTATAGCAGCTGAGATGGTCTGTCTGCTACTCACTGTTCAGAAGCAGGGCCTCCTCGGGGACAGTGGGAGAAGAGCTGAGTCAACACAAACTGGGCGTCGTCACACGAGGGCGAGCCCCGACACCGCTGTTGCTGCTCTTCTGCGGCTCCTCCCTTATCACTCCTGCAAGCCACCTACCGTCCCCGAGGCCTTAGAACTAGGAGGATGTGAAGGGACCCAAGTCCAGCCTCCCTTTTTCATAGCTAGGACTCAGTGACCCAGAGAGCAGCAGGCAAGTGCCAGCCCTGCACCGGAGCCTTGACCTTAGCGGAGGACCCAAGCCATGCCTCCTGGTCAGCTCACAGCTCTCTCCCCTGATTCCTGTGGCTTTTCCCCTGGCACTGGATTTGCACACACAGTCCATACTTGCTGCTCTGGTAACTGAAAGTACCTAAATTTAACGAGCACGACCCAGGTCCTGCTGGCTTGGCTCTTAGCCACCACTGGCCTGAGCATCAGAGTGGTTTTTAATTCTGATGAAACTTCTTTAGTACAAGAGCTCAGGCTCACAAAGGCTGCCACAGCTTTATGAGCACTTGGTGGTTCAGGTTAATAAAATGTTTAGCTCTTATAAAATGCCTTTTCTCTTGAGGTATTTTTGTTTGTTTTTAGAATAATGAGATCCCTGATACGACTCTGAGACTTATGCGTGTAGAAATGGATGGCTGGAATACAATTTAGACTCCCTCCATGGATGAACACAATTGCCTCTGGGCAACGAGGCACAGAGTAGACTCTGTCTCAGCAAACTGATTGCTTTCTGAGACATGTCAGAAGCTGCAGATAGAAGCTGTCAGAAGCCAATTCCCTATGGCTCCAGGAGAGACCGCAAATCTGGCCCAGCTTTTTGCCCTTAGGTTTCTGAGCTCACTCATGGTCTGCTGAAGATCGCTGACCCCTTATTTGCCCTCACCCTTCCCCCCATGCCCATCCACCCATAACCAGGCACTGGGCAAGTTCCAGTGGATTCCAGCCCCAGATTCTGTAAGGAAACCAATGTCCCTGAGCTGCAGCCTCACAGGAGACCACAAATGTTACACAGACAGAAAATAGAAAATCTGCTCTAAGGCCAAGAGATTGGACTCTTTTTTTAAGACTACTCATGAAAACTTTATCAGATATTAACCCAGGCAGTCCCTGAAGCCCCTGCTTCCTGTGTGAATAGGGATAATGATCGAGGCTGTGCTGTTTCTTGGGCTGGAGTGAAGCTCACAGGCGAAGATGGAAAGACACTTGGAAAAGATGAAGCTGCGCAGAAAGGAAGGACTGACAGTTTGTGCCCAGAAGGGTTCCTGAGGCTCCAGGGGCTGTTTTGGCTTTGGTGCTTGTTGTTATGTGTGCTTGCAAATAATCACCACACTCATAGTTTACTCTTGCCTTTTGCAGGAGTAAATGCAGGAGTGTTCCTCCTCCCCCATTATTCTGGCCATCGCAGACAGACTGCAGCTGTCTTGTTAACTGCTGTACCCTTGGGGCTGAGAGCAATGCCTGGCACATAGCAGGGAGCCACTGAATAGCTAGGGAATGAAGAAAGCCAGAGCTCCTTGAGAAGGGATGGGTTTTCCTGTGCCCTAGGGGAGTGAGTAGCAGAGGAGAGCCTGGCGATGCTGACTGTTGTTCAGTCGCTCAGTCATGTCCGACTCCGCGACCCCATGGAGGTGATGTTGGTAGCACAAGTCTGCACTCCATCACCTCTGCCTCTACGTTCAACATGTTCATATATGTTCATCACCCCTGCCCCATATTCATTGCCTTTATTCTTCAGAATTATGAGAGAGGGGTAATACTCCTCTTAGCTACCTGAGTTCCTCGGGATCTGATTCATCTTCCATCCCTTGGCTTGACACCACATATGAAATCAATAAAAGTTGGTGGAATGTATGACTATCTTTTCTTTATGATTATCTGAAATGCCCCAGAACTGGGTCTAGTAAAATATAGGAATCTGAAGCCTGAGGGATGGTAGAAGAGAGATTCAGTTTACATGGTGAATGGAGGACAGTTTCCCAGAAATTGCATCACTTGTTTTAACCCCATATGTAGGGGAACCAAGGCATTCCTGGAAAAATCCCACACTAGCCTTACTGGGGTTAATGTGTTTCCTGTTCCTGACAGGCCTCCAAGGAGACAACTTATCCTGACAGAATCAACACCGATTTATGGAAATGTAAACAGACTTCTGAAGGGCACTCAACTGTAAGGGTAAATTTAATCAGTAAAGACATTCAACCAAAGTACTTAAGTAAGGTGGGCAGAAAACCCAGACAGGAAACCCATCTGGCCCCGCCCACATCAGATGTTCTCTGAAAATTCTCTAATCCCTTTTCTTTTCCTACGGGGAAAAAAAAAAAAATAACCTTACATTTTTAAACTTAAAATCTAAAAACTATGTTACATATAAGAAATATCTACTATAGAGCAGAGAACTCTATTCAATATTCTGTAATGACCTATATGAGAAAAGAATCTAAAAAAAAGTAGATATATATATTGGGTTGGCGAGCTCAATACATGTATAACTGATTCACTTGGTATACCTGAAACTAACACAACACTGTAAATCAACTGTACACCAATAAAATTTTAAAAATAAATATAAAACCTTGCACTTCTCTGTAAAAAAAAAAACAACAAACCACCATCACCGCCAACATTAAAAAAAACTGTTACATAGAGTAAAAAATATCACATCTATGAGCCATCAGGAAAATGTTTTGTTAGGCAGTCAGGGTCAATCATGGTGCTCAGTGCTAACATCTCTGCCCTCGGAGTGACTGTGGCCCCTGGGGAGAGAAGTTCTCCTTCATAGGTCCAGCTCCTCCTCTAAAGTGGAGAGGAGGAAGGAAAGAAGGGTCCATCCTGTCCCCCCAAGAAGCTCTCTACAGGGAAACACAGAAAACACTCTTTCTTAACACACCTATCCTTTAAAGCAAAGCTGATTTTACCTGATGACCTCACGAAAACAAAGACAGGCCTTCTAACGACAGTCTGGGGACCATCAGCCAGGAGGTTGAGCAATAAAGAGAAAAATAACAGCAAGGTGTTCTAGCTCCCCTGGCTCTTCCGGCTTCAGGTCCTGATTTCTCGAAGATTAAAAAGAAAAGACAAATAAGAAATCAATAATTCCAGAACAAAAAAGACAAGCTAACTGTCTGAGTGGAAAGATCCAGCCCTCAGAAGGTTAACCAAGGGACGCCTGTGAGTCAAAAGACCTTTGGTTGGGCATCATGGGACATCCTCATGTGGCAGGAAGGCCTGTGATCTGTCCTTGCAGTGAGCTGAGCGCTCCTAGTGGTACAGCAGACACGGGCTTCACCAAGGCATCCACAGCCGCTCATGTGGTCCCTGCCATGCTGGGAGAGAGCGGGGCCTGGGTCATTCACAAGAGAGACGCAGGTCACCAGCTTCCACGGGCTGTCCGTGATCCCGTCTTTAGCAATGTGGTAATAGCTGTCAGTAGCCATCACTCATTGAACAGACCTTATCTGAGTTCAGCCTCACGATTCTATGAGTTTCATAGTATAATCTCCAGTTTGTGCTGTGTTTAGTCGCTCAGTCATGTCCAGCTCTTTGCGACCCCATGGACTGTAGCCTGCCAGGCGCCTCTGTCCCTGGGGATTCTCCAGGCAAGAAGACTGGAGCGGGTTGCCATGCTCTCCTCCAGGGGATCTTCCCGACCCAGGGACTGAACCCAGCTCTCTTGCATTGCAGGCTGATTCTTTTCCATCTGAGCCACCAGGGAAGCCCAGTATACAGGCAAGAAAAAATAAGACCCAGAGAGGCTGGGTAACTTTTCCAAGATGATTCTTTGAATACGGTAGTTCTCAACCAAGGCTTACCCTTAAAACCCCAAATCACAGTGCCCAGGCTGCATGGTCAGCCAATTAAACTAGAATCCCTGGGGCAGAGTATATTTTAAGCTCCCCAGATGATTCCAGTCCCACTCAATATCTGCTTTTTCACCTTTCTCCCTTTGTCCTACCAAGTTTTGCATGGTTCTATACTTTTCTGGTGGTCAGGAATTCCTGCCCGCTCTCAGCTGTGTTCTGCAAGATCTTCTGTGTCTGGAGGTGTATTTCTGATGTATCCATGGAGAGAGATGCACTCCAAGTCCACCTACTCTTCCGCCTTCCTGGATCTCCCCCAGATGACTACAATGAGCAGCCACGGGTCTAGTACTGGATTGGCCAAAAAGTTTGTTCAGGTTTTCCGCCCACTCTTATGGAAAAACCCAAATGAACTTTTTGGTCAACTCTACAA
Source organism: Oreotragus oreotragus (assembly GCA_006410675.1). Classification (NCBI taxonomy): domain Eukaryota; kingdom Metazoa; phylum Chordata; class Mammalia; order Artiodactyla; family Bovidae; genus Oreotragus; species Oreotragus oreotragus. The sequence goes on along the minus strand of SJYX01013573.1, from coordinate 527,928 downwards.
ATAGTAGGATTAGGATCTGAATCTGATTCCAGGTCTTTGCTTACTTTTCTCTGTAATACTGCCAACCGTGAAGTAACAATCCAGAATTTTTTTTTTTCAAGTCATCAAATGGCTTTCATACTGCACATATTGGGAGACCTGGGATTCAGAAAAAGGAAATCTCATTTGACATCATGTTTACTTTCCTTATAAATAGGGTTAAAAACAAAACAAAATAGGTTGAGGGCTAAGAGTCTTTCCTATACAGCAGAGTGCATGGGCTTTGTGAACAGGACTTTTCAGACATTCAGAGTGTTTTTATACCACTGTCCAGTTCTGGCCGCATACTTCTGGAAGGCTGAGCTGGAGTTTGACTTTAGGGTCTCAAGCTGCCTTCTGGGCCTCCCAGTGAGTGTGTCGACTCACGAAGGTACCATGACCAATGTCATGCTCATATCTCATCTGCTCAGACAGATGGGTCCTGTCTGCCAATTCCAATGAATGCCTCAGTTAACAGCACTCATTTTCTAGGGCAAAATCATCAGGATTTAAACATCCTCTGCCGAGTGCCATGTGGAACAGAACACCCCATCTTCGTGACTTGTCCTGTCATCAGGAAACGATGGAAAATACTTTTTCATGTTAAAACGTTTGCTCTTCTGAGGACGAGAGCCACCATGGCCACGTTAGCTGGGACAGCTGGCTTGGGCTGTATAATAAAGACTTGTATAATCAGAGCCTTCAGCCTGTCACTGCCCTCTAATTAACACTTTCCTCTTTACCCTCTAAGATTATAGCTTCTAATTGCCTAAAGCCTCCCTAACAGTTCATCTCATGCCACTTCTGTTCTCACTAGCCATAGCCCATAGCTGTACAACACAGATATATTTTGCTGCCTGAGTATTTTCAAACCCTTCAATAATACATGTTAGGTTGCATCCTATAGGGGAGTATAAGGCACTCCTTTAGTTTCCACCCATTTATCCAAGATACACTTACTGAGTAGCTTTCCTATGCTAGATATGACCCAAGATACTGGGTGAAAAACACCAGCAAGGTCCAGCCTCTAACATAAGCAAGCTTGCAGTTCAGTGGGGAAGCTGGATACATAAAAGGCAAGTAAAGCCCAATGTAGTGGCTACATGGCGGACCCACTGGCACATCACTTAACTCAGCTGGGGAAGAAGGGGTAAAGGGCAACAGAGAAGGGCCCCTGAACAAAAGGAAATCTAAATGAAGGAAATCCCAAAGAGACATCAAATATGATCAGGAGCTGAATGACCAACTGAAGAAACTCACTTTTGCAGGGCAGTCAGGATAGCATTTGCTTCATTCAAATGTTTTAAGTCATCCTAAGGGCCCCTCACAAAATGTCTTTCAGCCCCTTCTCCCTCCTAGTCCCCTGGGTCGAATCCCACACCACCACTCACTGTTCCCCAACCAGACCATGTGCATTCATTCATATGTTTCTGTTCTTGCCAAGCCTGTGTTCTTTGTTAGGAATGCTCATTACTCCTCTCGGTCCAGTGGGTGCCTATGAACCCTATGAGGTCCAGTACAAATGTCACCTTCTCTGTGAAGATGTCCCTATCTCTGGGCAATCATAGTACATGTGACATTACATTAGTTATCTGATTGCCTCTCTAGGCTGTATGTTTCCAGAGGACAGGGGTGTGTGCATGCATGCTAAGTCTCTTCAGTCATGTCTGACTCTCTAAGACCCTGTAGACTGAAGCCTGCCAGGCTCCTCTGTCCATGGGATTCTCCGGGCGAGAATACTAGGGTGGGCTGCCATGCCCTCCTCCAGGGGATCTTCCTGACCCAGGGATCGAACCTTCATCTCTTTTGTCTGTCTCCTACACTGGCAGGAGGGTTCACTGGGATCACCTGGGAAGTCCGAGAGGACAGGAAGCACGTCTTAATCATTCTCACATGCCGAGTGTTTGGTAGCCAGGAGACACGTCATGTGCCTTCTTTTTGACAAAGGACTGAAGGAACAAAGCAAAACATTAAAAATCTGCATGAGGGACTTTCCTCCCCTCTGTCTACTCTCCCCTGTTCATTCAAGTGGGCAGGTTCCAACACAGACAGCCCTCCCCAACCCTCAGAAGAGAGGCGGATACGGAAACCCTCCCCGTGCTTTTCACCATGAACTCAGTGAGAAACCAGAATGAGCTCAGGGAGGCTGAGGCCATGGCTGTCATCACACTCAGACTGGTCCAGCCACTAGCCAGCATGTGTGATAGGGCCAACCAGTGGTGGTCCAGTGGTTAGGACTTGGCCTTCCAATGCAGGGGGTATGAGTTCGATCCCTTGTTGGGGAGCTAAGATCCTACATGCAGTGGGGCCAAAAACAAACAAACAAATAAACAAAACAGAAACAATATTCTAACAACTTCAATGAAGACTTTAAAAACAGCCCACATTAAAAAAAAAATGATGTGGGGTGGGAGGTGGGAGGGGGGTTCATGTTTGGGAGTTCGTGTACACCCGTGGCAGATTCATGTCAATGTATGCCAAAACCAATAGAGTACTGTAAAGTAAAATAAAGTAAAATGGATGCTCTAAAAAATAATAATAAAAAAATATATTAAAAAAATTTCAAATAAATAAACAAACCAAAAACTCACAGGAACTAAGACAATTCAAAGGCACAAGCACAGTCTCCCTCGCACAGGCTAATATAGGGGTGACTTAACAGGAGGACGCTGGCATCAGCTCCTGGCAAGACAGGCAGAAGCACTAACTTCTGAAAGGGCAGCTCATTTGGCGATCGGCACGTGTGCCATTGCACCATAAGCAGACAGAGAATGGGGAGACTTGGAAGCAAACTGATTATTCATGAATCTAATCACAAGTAACAGCTCAAGAAAGGCCCTTCTGAGATGCCTGTAATAATTCATGCCGAGGACAGAGGGAACCCTGCCAAGTTGGCATCTGGACCTTGAGTATCACGGGGCTCAGGCTAGTGTGCGGTGAATCATCGCAGGTTGGCCAGCTCAACTCCTTAGACCAANAGTCCTGAGAGGAACAGCAGAGCGCCGTGCCCAACGACGCCCGTCAGTCTCGAGAGGGCCTCCCTGCCACGGTCCCAGCAGGCCCTCACTGTGCTTCCTGAGCATGCTGGCATTCTGCCCATCTCCCAGCTCGGGAGACGCAGGCTGGAGCGCTTTGCCCATGATTATGAGCGGAAGCTAGAACCTGTCTCTTATACACATCTAGATGTGTATAAGAGACAGACATGCAGTGGGGCCAAAAACAAACAAACAAATAAACAAAACAGAAACAATATTCTAACAACTTCAATGAAGACTTTAAAAACAGCCCACATTAAAAAAAAAATGATGTGGGGTGGGAGGTGGGAGGGGGGTTCATGTTTGGGAGTTCGTGTACACCCGTGGCAGATTCATGTCAATGTATGCCAAAACCAATAGAGTACTGTAAAGTAAAATAAAGTAAAATGGATGCTCTAAAAAATAATAATAAAAAAATATATTAAAAAAATTTCAAATAAATAAACAAACCAAAAACTCACAGGAACTAAGACAATTCAAAGGCACAAGCACAGTCTCCCTCGCACAGGCTAATATAGGGGTGACTTAACAGGAGGACGCTGGCATCAGCTCCTGGCAAGACAGGCAGAAGCACTAACTTCTGAAAGGGCAGCTCATTTGGCGATCGGCACGTGTGCCATTGCACCATAAGCAGACAGAGAATGGGGAGACTTGGAAGCAAACTGATTATTCATGAATCTAATCACAAGTAACAGCTCAAGAAAGGCCCTTCTGAGATGCCTGTAATAATTCATGCCGAGGACAGAGGGAACCCTGCCAAGTTGGCATCTGGACCTTGAGTATCACGGGGCTCAGGCTAGTGTGCGGTGAATCATCGCAGGTTGGCCAGCTCAACTCCTTAGACCAACTGCCGACAGGACCAAGGTTGGGGCTGGGTCTTCTCAGGCGCCAGCGAGACACACTTTGCTGTGGCCAGAGCCTGCATCCCTTTATCCAAGCCAGGCACTCCAGCATTTCTCTCATTTGAAAGACAGCACCTTCAGAGGCAGGATAAGGTGATTAAGGAGATGGATTTAACAAAACATGTTCCTACTCGTACACTGCACTGAGCCTTCAAACAAGCTGAGTCAAGTGATACAAATGCCCAATGTTTAGGGACCCCGGACAGCGCCCGGGAGGGGCGGAGGGTCAGGCGGCTCTCCTCTATTCATTCAAATGTGCAGGTTCCAACACAGACAGCCCTACCCAACCCTCAGTAGAGAGAGAGGTGGATATGGAAACCCTCCCCCAGGCTTTTCACCATAAACACAGTGAGAAAACCTCAGCTCAGGGAGGCTGAGGCCATGGCTTTGTCATTACGCTCTGTCTGGTCCAGCCACTAGTCAGCATGTGTTACAGGGCCAACCATGGTTAATGATGAGGAATGATAATTTGTGTCTTGATGCTGTGTGGGGTTAGGAAGGGCACAAAGTCTGTTCGCGCTCCACTGTGAGATGCCTGTACTGCAGAAGAAACTATTCTGGCCACCAGAACAGAGATGGGTATTTCAAAGTGGAAAAGACATGTGTCTTTCAATACAGAAGCCCTAGTTTTGATCGGCAGAATCAAGGCAGGTTCCCATAGTCTTTTACACGGCAAGTTTGTGACAGTTCCAACAGGCACACAGAGGCTTCCCTTACTCAAGAAGCCCATAGGCATAGAAGCAAAGCCTCTAATTAACTTTTCGTTGTCCAGGATGAAATGGTGCAAGGGGTGTGTGTAACTATAGGTATGAGAACAAGCTGAGGTATTGATAATCTAAAAAAAAAAAAAAAATCTAGATGCTCTGCCACCAGATATCAGAAATTATCCTGACTTCAAACAAAACAAACTCATTTCAATCAAAGCATGAGAGAGTCTGATTCTTTGAAAATGATTTGACAAGCCTTCTCTGGAGTCTAGCTTCCGCTGGCCTGCAAGAGCCAGGTCGATTTTCATCCTCCCTCCAGTATTCAAAATAGTCCAGAAGATGGTTATGGCATAGGAAGTAGCAAAACACTTAAAAACAAAGCCCCTCGGAAGCCTGTCTCCTGTCTCTAGGGATTTGATGATCCTCCAAACAAGTGATTGATTTGAACCACAAAGCAAAGTGAAACAACTGGGTAGACCACTCTAAAGGATAACAAAGGAGGCTTGGAGGTTCTAAACCTATAATCGCTATGGTCAGAGACTATGTGCATCACAATCACAGTCACATTTAATGTGACTTAAATGTGTTAAATGTGTTAAAAATGCACACTCTTCGGGAACACGAAATATCTACTGACTCTTAATCTTTAGGGGTTGGCACAAGAGCCTACATTTTAAGATAAGCTCTTCAGGAACTAAAGTTGGCAGACAACTTCTCCAAACTATAATGAACTGAGGTCTAAGGGTCTGAAGACTGTTGGTACCTTGGTCCTAGTTCTGATAAGCTCTGTGTTCCGAGATTGAGTTTGTGCCATTTTTATTGATAATTTCATAGCCCGAGCCCATTTTAAAGAGACTGTGTCTGCTCTTCCCAGTGTCTGGCACGTAAAGAAGTATCAGTGAATGGTGGTGGAATAGGTGACTAGATTATATGAGTAGGTCACATATAGAACAGGTTACTGGATGAATGAAATAATGAACAATGGAGGCTACTAGGGAAATAATAGATTTCAATATAGTAATTACCAAACATGAACCTGGAGTGAATTTTTTGCCTTGATCACATGGAACTCATAGATCAATTTCTCTCTGGTCATTCCACGTCATGCAGTTGAATGCATACAGGAAAAGAAATAATGCAGGCCACCGGTTTGAAGTATGTGTGCAGGCGTGCACCGCGTCCATGTACACACACTCACATACACGCAGCTAGGGATCTAGCCGCCACATTCAGTATTGATCAGTTCAGCAGGAAGAGCCAGCTGCAAATGTATTTACAATGGAAAAACTCAGCCTTGGGGGACTTCCCTGTAGCCTAGTGGATAAGAACCTGCCTTGCAATGCAGGGGACACAGGTTTGATCCCTGGTCAGGGAAGTAAGATCCCCACGTGTCATGAAGCAATAAGCCCCTGTGCTACAGCTGCACCACAGCGAAAGATCCTGAGAGCCGCAATTCAGACCCCACACAACCCAAGGAATAAATACTAAGAAAAGAGCAATTCAGCCTTGGATAGACAGCCCTTTAGGTGGGAAGTGCAGCCCTGCATCTTGATGGCGTTGCCCTTGACCTGGGGGCAAAAACAGAGTTTGCAGGTAATCTGCGAGGCTGGGCCTTGGCTCTTCTCTGGTCCTTAGCCATCTGTATCCCAATCTGCCAAAGGGCCTTCACTGGGAGTTTTCCTGTTCAAGGCATCATTAGAGCAATTCAGATGCGGTCCCGGCCGCCCAGGGACTCACAAGCCAAAACAAGTACTGCCAGGTAAGAACCAAAGGCTACCAAACTGAAAGGAGAGCTCCAAGTAGACAATAATGTGGCTGAGGCTGGATTATAGAAAGACTGAGAAGCTAGGCTTTGATTTGGGCAAAAAAGGGTTAGGAGAAGTATTCGCTTCTCTCCAATCACTCTGTATTTTAAAATTCCCCAGCTTTCCCAGAGGGGAACGGCATTTAGAACACAAGGTACATTTATAAATCAAGAGATCAAATCATGTATGGCATAAGCCAGCATAATATTGTAAAGTAATTATCTTCCAATCAAAAATATATTTAAGAAAAGATCAAATCAGTCATAATAAGTGGCTTCTTCTTTAGGTTTCCTTTCATTTTGTATTTCCTTATTTATCCTGCTAGTGGTCCGAACTTCGGTTAAGAGAGTCTCAAGAAAAAATTCACCTGTCTTGCCCACATACTTCAAATTCAAAGGGAAACTTCAGGTGGAAATACCTCAAATCTAACATTAACTACGTTGAGCAACAGTGTCCCCCTAGGCAGCAAAGGATGTTCAAACTCACTGTACATTGCGCGCGCCCAACCCCACCCCCTCCGCTGGCAAGCTGTAATTCCCCATTTCTCTCCATCAAGAAGGAAATCTGAAACACGAATGAGTGAAATGGCATGACTATGGGCATAATCCTGAATGCAGTATAATTTTTTAAAGGAAATCATCTGAAAATAATTGTGTTGACTGTCATTAATGATAAGTTGCTTTCAAAACAGCTCATAACTTACTGGGGAAAAGAAATCGATCTGTCTTGCTCAGTAACAGATGGAATACTTGTTTCCCAGGGTGTGGAAAAAAATGAAAATTCCTAGCGAACTGATAAGACCCTTCCCCCTGTATAAAGATGGGGCTTCCTTCAAAAACATGTTATCAGTGCTCTACAAATAGCTTTCAAAGTTTGCAAGTGCAGAGTTAAGTCAACATCAGTGCATTGTAATGTAGCTTGGCCATATCACCTTCTTTGAGACTTACCCATTAGCTAAAGAATAGCTAAGGAATATCCATTGTCTTTTTGCCCACCCCACCCTCTTTTATGGATTCGGACAACTGACCTGGGCCTGGTGAGGCCAGTAAAGGAAGAGAGATTGGACAGGAGTGGAAATTGGAGAGTCCCCCAGCTTCTGGGTGGGCCCTCCCTATTTATTCCTACAGGCATTTCCCACTACAGCCAAAAGTCTTACTCTAAAATAAGGGTCCGTCATCTTATTTTCCAGAGCAACTGTGACACAAAGGTAAGGTAGATTAAAATAGTTACATCTGCAAAGTGCTGAGGATAGTCTCTGATCCACAGTAAGAGCTGTGTGAGTGTTTGCTACTACAGTGATGACAACATCTCCAAGCTACAGGTGAGAAGCATCACTGCCTAAGATTAGGCAGGAAAATAATCCAAATTCTTTTCTTTCCAAAAGGCAGGTGGTACCAGTTTTCAAAGGGACATGGTCAGAGCTAAGCTCCTGGTTATCAAAGCATAGCTCATCTAACTCAGAAAGAGCTCTGGATTGAAAAGTGCAAAAAAAGGAGTGAAATGGCCCACATCATTCACCAAGTGACCTTGGGTGCCATGGCAACTTCCCTGCAGGTCATCTTTTTAAGGACAGCAAACGGCTTTGAGATGAGAAGCAGCTGAGGGATAACACTATCTCATTCCCCACCTCTGACAGCCTCCAATTTTGAGTATATCTAGTAATCAGTGGAGTTATTTCTCCACTGATCTCCAGTAGCATATTGGGCACCTAACGACCTGGGGAGATTCTCTTTTGGTATCCTATCATTTTGCCTTTTCATACTGTTCATGGGGTTCTCAAGGCAAGAATACTGAAGTGGCTTGCCATTCCCTTCTCCAGTGGACCACGTTCTGTCAAAACAATACCAGTTGTGCATGTGACTGGTGATAGAAGCAAGATCCGATGCTGTAAAGAACAATACTGCATAGGAACCTGGAATATCAGGCCCATGAATCAAGGCAAATTGGAAGTGGTCAAACAAGAGATGGCAAGGGTGAACGTCAACATTCTAGGAATCAGCGAACTAAAATGGACTGGAATGGGTGAATTTAACTCAGATGACCATTATATCTACTACTGCGGGCAGGAATCCCTCAGAAGAAATGGAGTAGCCATCATGGTCAACAAAAGAGTCCGAAATGCAGTACTTGGATGCAATCTCAAAAACGACAGAATGATCTCTGTTCGTTCCCAAGGCAAACCATTCAATATCACAGTTATCCAAGTCTATGCCCCAACCAGTAATGCTGAAGAAGCTGAAGTTGAATGGTTTTATGAAGACCTACAAGACTTTTTAGAACTAACACCCAAAAAAGATGTCCTTTTCACTATAGGGGACTGGAATGCTAAAGTAGGAAGTCAAGAAACACCTGGAGTAACAGGCAAATTTGGCCTTGGAATGCGGAATGAAGCAGGGCAAAGACTAATAGAGTTTTGCCAAGAAAATGCACTGGTCATAGCAAACACCCTCTTCCAGCAACACAAGAGAAGACTCTACACATGGACATCACCAGATGGTCAACACCGAAATCAGATTGATTATATTCTTTGCAGCCAAAGATGGAGAAGCTCTATACAGTCAACAAAAACAAGACCAGGAGCTGACTGTGGCTCAGATCATGAACTCCTTATTTCCAAATTCAGACTTAAATTGAAGAAAGTAGGGAAAACCGCTAGACCATTCAGGTATGACCTAAATCAAATCCCTTATGATTATACAGTGGAAGTGAGAAATAGATTTAAGGGCCTAGATCTGATAGACAGAGTTCCTGATGAACTATGGAATGAGGTTCGTGACATTGTACAGGAGACAGGGATCAAGACCATCCCCATGGAAAAGAAATGCAAAAAAGCAAAATGGCTGTCTGGAGAAGCCTTACAAATAGCACTGAAAAGAAGAGAGGCGAAAAGCAAAGGAGAAAAGAAAAGATATAAGCATCTGAATGCAGAGTTCCAAAGAATAGCAAGAAGAGATAAGAAAGCCTTCTTCAGCAATCAATGCAAAGAGATAGAGGAAAACAACAGAATGGGAAAGACTAGAGATCTCTTCAAGAGAATTGGAGATACCAAGGGAACATTTCATGCAAAGATGGGCTCGATAAAGGATAGAAATGGTATGGACCTAACAGAAGCAGAAGATATTAAGAAGAGGTGGCAAGAATACACAGAAGAACTGTACAGAAAAGATCTTCACGACCCAGATAATCATGAGGATGTGATCACTAATCTAGAGCCAGACATCTTGGAATGTGAAGTCAAGTGGGCCTTAGAAAGCATCACTAAGAACAAAGCTAGTGGAGGTGATGGAATTCCAGTTGAGCTGTTTCAAATCCTGGAAGATGATGCTGTGAAAGTGCTGCACTCAATATGCCAGCAAATTTGGAAAACTCAGCAGTGGCCACAGGACTGGAAAAGGTCAGTTTTCATTCCAATTCCAAAGAAAGGCAATGCCAAAGAATGCTCAAACTACCGCACAATTGCACTCATCTCACACGCTAGTAAAGTAATGCTCAAAATTCTCCAAGCCAGGCTTCAGCAATATGTGAACCGTGAACTCCCTGATGTTCAAGCTGGTTTTAGAAAAGGCAGAGGAACCAGAGATCAAATTGCCAACATCCGCTGGATCATGGAAAAAGCAAGAGAGTTCCAGAAAAACATCTATTTCTGCTTTATTGACTATGCCAAAGCCTTTGACTGTGTGGATCACAATAAACTGTGGAAAATTCTGAAAGAGATGGGAATACCAGACCACCTAACCTGCCTCTTGAGAAATCTGTATGCAGGTCAGGAAGCAACAGTTAGAACTGGACATGGAACAACAGACTGGTTCCAAATAGGAAAAGGAGTACGTCAAGGCTGTATATTGTCTCCCTGCTTATTTAACTTATATGCAGAGTACATCATGAGAAATGCTGGACTGGAAGAAACACAAGCTGGAATCAAGATTGCCGGGAGAAATATCAATCACCTCAGATATGCAGATGACACCACCCTTATGGCAGAAAGTGAAGAGGAGCTAAAAAGCCTCTTGATGAAAGTGAAGGAGGAGAACGAAAAAGTTGGCTTAAAGCTCAACATTCAGAAAATGAAGATCACGGCATCCGGTCCGATCACTTCATGGGAAATAGATGGGGAAACAGTGGAAACAGTGTCAGACTTTATTTTGGGGGGCTCCAAAATCACTGCAGATGGTGACTGCAGCCATGAAATTAGAAGACGCTTACTCCTTGGAAGAAAAGTTATGACCAGCCTAGATAGTATATTCCGGAGAAGGCAGTGGCACTCCACTCCAGTACTTTTGCCTGGAAAATCCCATGGATGGAGGAGCCTGGTAGGCTGCAGTCCATGGGGTCACTGAGAGTTGGACACGACTCAGTGACTTCCCTTTTACTTTTCACTTTCATGCATTGGAGAAGGAAATGGCAAGCCAGTGTTCTTGCCTGGAGAATCCCAGGGACGGCGGAGCCTGGTGGGCTGCCGTCTATGGGGTCGCATAGAGTCGGACACGACTGAAGCGACTTAGCAGCAGCAGATAGTATATTCAAAAGCAGAGACATTACTTTGCTGACTAAGGTCCATCTAGTCAAGGCTATGGTTTTTCCTGTGGTCATGTATGGATGTGAGAGTTGGACTGTGAAAAAAGCTGAGCGCCGAAGAATTGATGCTTTTGAATTGTGGTGTTGGAGAAGATTCTTGAGAGTCCCTTGGACTGCAAGGAGATAAAATCAGTCCATTCTGAAGGAGATCAGCCCTGGGATTTTTTTGGAAGGAATGATGCTAAAGCTGAAACTCCAGTATTTTGGCCACCTCATGCAAAGAGTTGACTCATTGGAAAGGACTCTGATGCTGGGAGGCATTGGGGGCAGGAGGAGAAGGGAACGACCGAGGATGAGATGGCTGGATGGCATCACGGACTCAATGGACATGAGTCTGAGTGAACTCCGAGAGATGGTGATGAACAGGGAGGCCTGGTGTGCTGCGATTCATGGGGTCACAAAGAGTCGGACAGGACTAAGGGACTGAACTGAACTGAGTAATTAGTGATGAAACTTGCCAATATTTCCTATGCTTCTCTAACTTGTCCCACTGCATTTCTCTTGGTGTCTTATGACTTTGAAGGAGAGTCACAGGGTGAGTAGGGGCAGGATGGCTTTCTGAGAAGGCAGGAAGTGTGACGTGGCAGGAAATAAAAATGAATTCAAACAGTCTAGATTCCTGGCCTGGCCTCCAGGGCTGCCTGGACCTGCAGAAAGCCTCTTATCCAGGCATGAGGCCAGCGAGCTCTTGTGTTTAATCCTTTCCCAAAGATGCTTCAAACAGTTTGGAATGCTCATGTTGCCTACTCATGCTCCATCGCAATCAAACCAATTGACTGCATTTTTCAACTGTGATCTGCAATATACTCAGCGACCATTCTAATCCTCTCCCCTGGACACTATCCAGGTAGGCACCTGGACATTTCTCTTACTTATCCTGTCTTTTATTCATCTTTATTGTGTTAACTTCTCTGTCACAGAATCAACTGTGTTGTAAACAACAGAATCCTCATCTTTAATAAAGGAGAATTAAAAACATAGGAGAAATATAAATATTATATGTATATATGGATTTTGTTGTTTATAAGACAGTTGAATCTATGACAGAGAAGGGGCCAACTGATTACAGAATAGAGAGAGAAGATTTGAGAGTTGTTTCTGCCCTGTTATATTCTTGTGTTTTATCTTTCCAACCACACTGCACATTTTTTAAGAGCAGAAATGATGCTGAAGTATTTCTAGCTCTTCCATCACTTTCCCTACCTTCCTATGAAATATTTGTAGTTACAGTAATAATGTGTACATAGCTCTCTGCATTTTATAAAAGGCTCTAACTCTTGGGATAAAACTCTTTTCTTCCCCTTACCCCAGAGACATTAAGAGACCTTCCCATGTCAGTACTACCCAAAGCAATCTGCACATGACCACATCATCACATTGCCAGAGAGGAGGGGCAGAGTCAGCACCTGGACCTAGGTGGCATGGCCTCAGAGCCTGCATACTGAACCATCACTATACAGCCCCTCACAACAGTGGGCCCACTTCTCTCTTTACTCTGTCACAAGACCTTCTTTCTCCATACACAATTTATTTACAGAGGCTTAAAAGAGTGAGCTCAACAAAGGAGCACGTTACAGTAAGGAGAGGAACTTATTTCCAGTTACCAGGGGAAATTTTATGAAAGAGGTAGGCTTGTTAAAAAATGGCATAAGTCCTTTGAAAAACGATGGTGTAAATTCACTTTAAAATTACCCCTTTCAAAACATATGTTGCTGTTCAAATACACAACTGTCCTAGGGAGGCTTGGGTGGAATTCTCAGGTAAAGTAACAGAGCTCCAGGTACATGTATTAAACCCACAAATCATCATCTGAGCAAACGCTGAGCAAGTGAGAGAACTAATATAGGAAAAGTCAGTCCTGCCTGATCTTGCTCCTGGGTCAGGAGGTGCCTCACCACCCATGCCAGGAGGAGAGAGATCATACCTTTTATCTCAGCTACTTCTGAATTCCTCTGCAGAGCTGACTTGAGTCAGGTTGTAGCAGATGAACACTCTCCTGGAGCCCAAGGCCTGGGGTGCCAGAGAAGCAGGCGCTGCCTTGGCATCTCAGAATCATTTAGGAGCTCATCAGAGGGAGCTCAGGCCAGGAGTGGGCATAAGAACATTGAAAATAGTGACGGATGCTCCTTCCACCATGAGGCCACAGACCTGAGAGGGGCCGGCTGGCTGAGGATAAATTCCGCTCCACTCACAGGTAACCAGGCAACCCTGTGTGGGCTCCTCCTATGATGCGCCACTATCAGCCCAGCAGCCTCACGTTCAGAAGCCAAGTGGCCCACGGAGAGGCCATGAGCACGGCAGGAGCCGTGCCCGGGGAGGTGTGGGTCAGACAAGACGGGGCACATTTGCTGCACAAGCGCGTGAGTTCTTTCCAGCCACTGGCGTCTGCCTTGCCCTGCCCTTGCAGAACTCCTACAGCAGAGCATCCTTATCTTGAACTCGGCCACAAGCCTGGCCATCTTATCTCTTATGTGTTCAAGGCTCAAGGGCACAGCTCTTCTAACTGCCTTCTAGGACAGAACTCCCTTCAGCCATCAGCACACAGGAGGCCCCAACACTTTCTGGATTAAGTGATGGGTCATTCAGAGTGCAGGGCACAGCAGCTCTCTGAGTCGAATCCTTCAGATGCCCAGGACTCATCTATCTGTCAGAGTTGAAGAGACAAGCTCTTTTCTACTTGGCTTTTGGTGACAGAAGAACCAGGAGATCAAATTATCAATTAAATGAAGCAAGCTAAATGGAAAACAAAGTATCGTTTGACAGGGCCTAATTTTTCCTTTCTTTCTTGCCTCAAGTTTTTGAGAGAATGTACCTCTTTCCCTTCCAAGAAAGTCATGCAAATTGCATAAAGATTTTCTGAGTAGGACTCAAGACAAGTGAGCTTATATTTGGAAAATGTTCTGACTTGGGAAAGAAGCAGCAAAGCCCAAGGGAACTTGGCTAAGAGTTGGAATTTACCTGAAGGTTAATCCGGACTATGGGGGTGGCTACAAGGCAGCCTAACACTTGTCAGTTCCGTGCAGATGAACTAGGAGATCTGGGAGCCCCCACAAGGTTCCTGTCACCCTCAATTACTTTCCATACCAACTTGTCAAAAAAGCCTAAAATGTCACACTACTTGCAAACAATCGATAATGCTCTGCATTAACATTTATGTTTTAATTTGAGCAAATTCAAGATATCACTATAGGTCGGAAAATGGCATTGTCTCCTGAGACGGGTAAGCCACAACAACCGTGGGCATGTACCGGGGCTCTCTTGATGAACTTTGTTGCCTAAGAGGAAGACCTCACATGACTCACAGTCAGGGAACAGGACACGGATGCTTCTGAAGACAGTAGATTTGGGCAGGGCTGGAAGAGAGAGACAGGAGTGGGGGGTCCAAATCGGTGTGAGGTACATAGCAAAGAGGGGAAGATCATGAGAGGAGAATGCAGAAGGACAAGTCTTAGCTACTTCACTGTTCTGCCCTGTGCAGGCTCTGCTCATAAACACTCTTTTACCTTTTAGTCCCAGAAGGTCAGTGCCTGGAGTACCTTCTACGAATCTATTTCTCACATTTCAGAATTCACACTCAGCTCTCCTAGAGTCGATAACAAATCAGTCCTGGCTCAGCCAGCTCTGTCCGTGGTGCCCCCAGACCAGGTTCAACATGGATGGACCTCGAGAGTGTCATACTGAGTGAAGGAAGTCAGACAAAGACAAATATGATATCACTTATACGTGGCATTTTAAAAATGGTACAAATGAACTTATCTGCAAAACAGATATACAGTTAGAGACGTAGAAAACAAACATGGTTACCAGGGGTCATGAGAAAAGGCGCAAACTGGGAGACTGGGACTGCTGCATACACACTACTGTATCTAACATAGATTAATAGTGAGAACATAGCATATTCAGCACAGGGAACTCTACGCAATACTCCTTAATGGCCTAGGTGGAAAAAGAATTTAAAAAAAGAGTGGAGATATATACGTGTGTGTGTATATATATATATATAAGTATGGCTGCAAAAATGATTCACTTTGCTGTATATTTGAAACTAACAACACTGTAAATCAGCTATACTCCAACAAACATTTTTAAAATAAATAACATGGGGGGAAAAGGAAACATAGCCTTAATAAAAACAACCCTTCAAATTTACATTTCTATCATTATTTATATTGAATTCAATGCCAAAGGATAACGAACTTACAAAGCTGATGGACCGGGGGAGTCGTGATAACTGTCCCACTCCTCGGCTGATCCCAACAACTCTGAGGCAGTCCCCACCTGCAGAGACCTCACCAGACGTTGTTTCTTTTGGGGAGATCAGAACAATGGTTTCCTGAGCTTCTTAAACCTTCCTACCAAAATGTTCCAGAAAGGGCAGGAGGTGACAGGGAAAAGAGAGGTCCAGCTCAAGGCCCATCAAAAAAAACCAACATTTTTTTCTTTCATCGTACATTTATCTTATAATTAGACAAAGTTCACACCTACTATAAAAAGCATCTGCTTTTATTCTTACATAATTCTCCTCCCACTCCAAAGTTTCTGGGTACAATGGATACTCCAGGAAGCAGCTGTTTGGAACAGAGGCAGGGACCTCTCTGGGTGGCTAAACCTTTTTTGCCATCTGAGCCACATGTGGGCAGAAGCTAGGCCCTGTGACAATGGGACACCAGTGAAAACTACATGCCTTGACTCTGCAATGGCCCACCAGCTCATGAGGCCTCTTAGGACCTGGAGGGGGTGACCATCTAAACACAGAGCCCACAAAGCTGGTTGAAGGATGAAAGGAAATGATACATGTGACACGCTCCATGCTAGGCACTCAAAACGTGTTAACTATTAATATTTCTCTTCCTCCTATCTAGTTAGAAAAGACCACATCCTTCCCCTATTTACAGCCCTTTAGAGGCCCCTCAGGCTACAAGGCTCTTCACGATGGGCCACCACCAAACCCTCTGGGCTCACTTTCTGCTTCTTTCCCCAGTCACTCATGCTTGGACCCCACCATTTAGTCTGAGATGATTTACGGTCCCCAAAGGTCTGTGTTCTTTCACACCCCAGGGGTCCTGTGGGTTCTGAGTGCTCTCCCTGGAAGGCCTCCAGACAGCTCCCCATTCTACCTGTGACTCCCCTCACCTGATCAGACCCAGAGGAGGCAGCACCCTGTCTGTGAGGCTTCTCAGCCCCTTGGACCTCCGCAGACCTGGTGTCTGCCTCCGAGGCAGCAGGCATCATGCTCGGTTCCCATTGCTACTTGTTCATCTCATCTTTCAAGTGTCCTGCTCGTGGGGGAATAAGACTCATCACTCCACGCCTTGTCTACACACAGAAGACACTCAACAAGCATCTGATGAATAAATGCATGTGCGTTGGGGCATGAATAATGTGGGGGATGGGGTGGTGGGTGCCACAGAAGACGGGGAGATATACTTGCCCAGCACGGGAGCCTGTACATGGACTGTCATGACCCCTCAGCCCAGTGCTGCGGGTAAGAGGGCCACCAGAAAGGTTTCTATATCTTGACTGCAGTGGCTAGAGAGTTTTATTTGCCTAGGTCTAACTATACCATCTCTTCCCCACCAGCTAAATACCAAGATCCAGGAGACACACATGTGCGCACGCAGGCACAGTTCCTACCGCTAGCTATTTCCTGCCACTTCAATTTGGCCAAAATGCTTTCCTTACTCCTGCATGGGAATTTTGTTCAAAACTTTGTATTTTTTCATTTTAGTCATTTTCATTATCATCCATTTTGCTTCCTGAAAGCTATGTTTCATCTTATGGTCTTTGTGTTATTTTGTCTTTTAACTTTAGATTTTTAAAAATGAGGTTCTTCAGGGAAGGGAGCAACTTCAAGTTTACTTAGGACCAGGACACAGAGGTTCCATATAGTCTGTGCCTTTGGGAATTCCCAGATTCATAGGAAAGCCAAAAAAACCAAACCCTAAAAAAGATGATATGTCAACTCTCAAAAGCACACAAAAATGGGCTCCAAATAGTCTCCAGCACCTCAGCATCCGGGCTGAATGGAGATGAGTGGAGGAGGAGGCAAAAAGATGATATGTCAACTCTCAAAAGCACACAAAAATGGGCTCCAAATAGTCTCCAGCACCTCAGCACCCGGGCTGAATGGAGATGAGTGGAGGAGGAGGCAAAAAGATGATATGTCAACTCTCAAAAGCACACAAAAATGGGCTCCAAATAGTCTCCAGCACCTCAGCACCCGGGCTGAATGGAGATGAGTGGAGGAGGAGGCTGGACAGGCAGCGGCGGTCAGGGTCATCTCTCATGTGGTCATGACTGCCTCCCAGATTGTCTAGGCTGTAATTCTCACAATACGCGCACCCTCTTCCTGGTTTTTTCACACAGCACAGGCAATCACTAGGCAAGATTACAAGAGGTGGGGCTCACCCAAGAGTATTATCCCCTCTCTCCCAGGCATCATCATCATTTCCACTGAGTTACATGATTCAGCACTTCCTAAAGGAAGTTGCAGCCATTTTCTGATACAGGACCAACGCAAGGAAAGAAAGGCATCCTGACAGAGCCAAGAGTGGGGTCAGATCTTTTCTTTCCAGCCTGTCCATGCCCTGACACCTGGATTCCTACCAGAGGAGTTTCGGTGGGAGGGAGAGGAGAAGGGTGTTCACTGGGCAGCCAGCAGCCCCAGCCACAAGCGTCTGTACTTGATGTTGGTGGGAAGTGGTCTCTGCTAACTGGTTCAGAGAGACAGTGATGATGATCGAAGACAACTGAAGGGAAGAAAGTCATCAGTGTGTAATGAGAAGGGGGGGGGCACTTCTAGGCTTGGTAGATGTTTTTATTATTTTTCTCCAGGAGCAAAAGACTCCATAATTGTCTGCTATCTTACCTCTTGGCATTTAGAATTACAGACATTAATCCTTCGTTCAAGTAGTATTAGATCAGTTAACATTTATACTCATCTACTCAGGGTGGGGCTAGTGGTAAAGAACCCACCTGCCAAGGCAGGAGAGGTAAGAGACACGGGTTTGGTCTCTGGGTTGAGAAGACCTCCTGGAGGAGATCATGGCAATCCACTCCAGTATTCTTGCCTGGAGAATCCCATGGACAGAAGAGCCTGGCAGGCTACAGCCCATGGGGTGGCAAAGAGTCCAACACGACTGCAACGATTCAGCACGTGCTCAGGGTGGAGACCTCTTTTCTATAGGTATTTACTCCCCAAGTCATCTCATACTCATATGTCATCCAGTCTGGTGGCTTTGGATAGATAGGCCTCAAATTTATATAGCCTGTCCAAATTTTCCTTTTGATCTCTGAGTCTGAATTCTCAACTCCACCTGCCCTGACACATCCCTCATACTTGATCCCTTAGAAGTCTTTGTCAGCCTAGTAACGACTCCTTCCTTCCGTTTAATCAGGCCAAAGGCCTTGCAGACGTCCGCCACCCTGTCTCATCACCCCACAGGGAACCTGTTACAGCATCCGACCACTCCTCACACCTCCGCTGCTCCCACCCTGCGCTATGCGGTCATTACTTCTTATCTGAACTATTACAGCGTTCTCCTCACTCATCTCCCTGCTCCCACTCTTGCCCTGCTTTGTTCTCAAAATAGATATCAGATTGAGGCTTTCGTGATCTAAGTCAGAGCACGTGACTCTCCTGCTCAAAATCCTCCAACAGTTCCACTGCCCTAGAGTAAGGGTCACCATCCACGTACTGCCCTACAGGGGTGAGCCTGCCACCCCCTCTGTGATTTCATCTGCAAACGCTCCTCTCACTCATCCCACCCCAACAATCCTGGGCTCTGTGCTTCCTCTTGGATGCCCCAGGGCCTCTGCACTGGCTGTCTCTTCTGTGTGAATCCTCTTCCCCAGGTATCTACACAGCCTACTGTCTCACATGTCTGAGTCTTTCCTCAAATGTTCCCTAATCCGTGTGAAAGCTGCTTTGACCACTCTGTATCAAGTGATCCATGAAGGCACCAATCTTGTTCACTGATATATCCCTGACATATCAAAGACACTCATTTCACGCTTCTGAATGATGAGGAAATGGAGCTAAAGATGGTCATGTGATCCAAGCTTGGACAACTGGCCTTTTTCTCCTGGGTCTGTGAATCCTGAAGGACGGTGGGGTGGAAACATGTCCTGGAGTGTATCGTACTCATTTCACGCTTCTGAATGATGAGGAAATGGAGCTAAAGATGGTCATGTGATCCAAGCTTGGACAACTGGCCTTTTTCTCCTGGGTCTGTGAATCCTGAAGGACGGTGGGGTGGAAACATGTCCTGGAGTGTATCGATCCCAGCAGTGTATCGATCCCTGACAGTCTTTGGCCTGTCCTGGATCCACCTTTTCTCAGCCTGATTCTGTATCAATACCTCCAATTCTGTGAGTTACTCTATCTCCTTCCAATAAATTCTCTCCCCTTTTCAAATTAGCCAGTGTCATTTTCCATTACATGAAACTTAACAACTCTAACTGATGGGCCATCTCATTTCCCAATTCTTGTTTTCTCTTGTTCTGGGTTCTCCAGCCACTCAGTAAAAGTGATACGTGTTCCATGTATCACTAGTCAGACTAGTCTTGTTATTGACATTTTATGACTCCTCTAAAATCCCACTATTGTACTAAAAATAATACTGACAGGTTCCCATATTTCTTTACAGCTCAAAAATATAGGTTAACTTCTTATTTTACTGAAAAGAAAATGGAAGCCCAAGAAACGAAGTGGCAGATTGTGTGAAAAGAGAGTCTAGAGTTTAATGTTTGGTTGCTAAAGAAAGAAAACAGAATTCAGAGAGAGTGGCCAACTCTGAGCTCAAAAATGCTCATTCTCAGTCTTGGAAAATGCTAGAACAGTGCAGTCAGTTATCATCCTGCACAGTGTTCATTCCTCCTAAATCATAGTTGCTGGACTATAATGCACCCCACTCCCCCGCAATAGCTGAAGGCCCCCACTAGAGTGCACGGTTTGCTTTCTGCCCTTTACAAGGCCACGTCTGGCCATGGAAAATCCTCAAAGATGATGCTCACCTGGCAGGACCACCACAAGCCAGGTCTGTTCAGCTGATCCTGTACAATTCCTCTGACATCACCAGGCTAGTTTTCATTGGAAGGAGAGCAGTAGGGGTCAGGGAGAAAGAAATGCTGATAAAAGCTCTTTAACATTCTGGCATGAGTGCCCAGGGATAGTGTTTCTCAGCTCAAACATGTTTTGCTTGGACATTGGCCACAGCACCTTCCTCAGCCAAAATGAGTTTTCAGTCTAAGATAACTGGAAGTTCAGTGTGTGTGCAAGCTTAGTTGCGCAGTTGTGTCCGGCTCTGTGCGACCCCATGGACTGTAGCCCAACAGGTTCCTCTGTCCATGGGGATTCTCCAGGCAAGAATACTGGAGTGGGTTGCCATGCCCTCCTCCAGGGGATCTTCCAGATCCAAGGATCGAACTCAGGTTTCCCACATTTCAGGTGGATTCTTTACCATCTAGCCACCAGGGAAGCTCATGAATACTGGGGTGGGTAGCCATTCACTTCTTCAGGGGATCTTCCCAACCCAGGAACTGAACTGGGGTCTCTCGCAATGAAAGCAGATTCTTTACCAGCTGAGCTACCAGGGAAACCCAGAAGTTCAGAAGTTATCTTAATCGAATGACAAACAGTTGATCAGCACCCTGGACAGTGTTCTCCAGGAGCCCAAGGAGGGTTGGGCTGCAGCCTGAAACCAGCTCCAGGACGTGGGGTCCTACGAGCTACAGGGAAGAGCCCAGCTGTCCCATCTTGGTGCCTGTCCCCAAGATATCCTCAGGATACCAGGAGGGAAAACAAACACATGGACACAAACCAAAAAAGTCTATAAACACCGGGCTGCCTAGAGGGACAAGAGCTAAATAAAGATAGCAGAGCTTTCTGGAAAAAGAGACATAACCAGGATTGTGAAGGAAGGGAGGGACTTGATGTGATAGAGAGAAAAGTATACAAGGCAGGAGGGCGTAGACAGATAAAGACGAACAAGACAAGTCTGACCAACTGATTGCCATCAATACATCTGAAGTGTTCCCCAGCACACCAGGAAATGCCATTTCTGAAAAAAATGTCCCACCCTGTCTTCTTCAAATTATATTCAAATATATTCTTCAAATAGTCTCAGAATCAACTCTCTGATAAAGCCCTTTTCATTCTCTTTTTCTAAAAATGGACTTTTACCTTCTAACAATGATGACTATATTTAGACCTGATGAAATGTTAGCCATGGCTATGAGACCTGCGGTTCCTTTCCTGATTACCCAACTCTATTGTTACTGGGTGCATTTTTCCTTCCTTTTTTCCTAGATCCTCAGTCCTATACTCTGCCAGAACTGTTCTCTTCTGGAAAGCTTTTAGAATTTGACTTACGGGTTGCCAATGTCTTATTTCTTTGCCCTTTTTTATTTACCTGTTAGGATTTAATTAGGCGAATTAGAAATAGTCATCTCCCTTTCTCCCTCCTTTGAGAAAAAGTCTATGATTAAATTTTATGATTAGAAAGAATTTTTCTTTATTCAAAAGCCTTTTGAGGAACTAAACTCAGACTAGTTAGAGCCAAAACACACTCAGCACTTCTCCTTCATAGAGTAATGACAGGCAGTGAGCAGAAGGGAGAGAGGGATGAAGGACATTTCGGCAACAACGGACAAGACAGAAGAATCAAAGTATCATCAGGCAAAGCCAGTCCCAGAAGCTAAGACATGGGAAAGGTAAGCTGTCCTGAAACCAAAACTGAAGCAATACCTTCGATCACTCCGAATCAGAGTGATCAAGGTATCTGCTTTCTCCCCATAAAAATCAAGTCTCTAAAGAGACTAAATAATTTCCACCTGAGGGGACACATGCTCATTTAAATCGGACCATTTGGGACTTTGATCACATGTCACTGCTGCTGCTAGGGTCCTTCAAATGGCTGCGATGCAAACAGGAGAGCTTCCTGACTCTTATCATCAATGACTCAACAACCATGAAGATACAAAAAATAATAGAATCTTGCCAAATTTCCTCTTCATTTTGGTTTCTGTTAACATAGAGCCTACCAACAATGGGACGAATGAATTCATATTACTAAGTCAAAACATGTTGGTACATCAGTTCAGTTGCTCAGTTGTGTCCAACTCTTTGCAACCCCATGAATCGCAGCACGCCAGGCTTCCCTGTCCATCACCAACTCCCAGAGTTCACTCAGACTCGCATCCATCAAGTCAGTGATGCCATCCAGCCATCTCATCCTCAGTCGTCCCCTTCTCCTCCTGCCCCCAATCCCTCCCAGCATCAGAGTCTTTTCCAATGAGTCAACTCTTCGCATGAGGTGGCCAAAGTACTGGAGTTTCAGCTTTAGCATCATTCCTCCCAAAGAAGTCCCAGGGCCGATCTCCGTCAGAATGGACTGGTTGGATCTCCTTGCAGTCCAAGAGACTCTCAAGAGTCTTCTCCAACACCACAGTTCAGAAGCATCAATTCTTCGGCGCTCAGCCTTCTTCACAGTCCAACTCTCACATCCATACATGACCACAGGAAAAACCATAGCCTTGACTAGACAGACATGTTCCATATAAATGGTNTCAGAATGGACTGGTTGGATCTCCTTGCAGTCCAAGGGACTCTCAAGAGTCTTCTCCAACACCACAGTTCAGAAGCATCAATTCTTCGGCGCTCAGCCTTCTTCACAGTCCAACTCTCACATCCATACATGACCACAGGAAAAACCATAGCCTTGACTAGACAGACATGTTCCATATAAATGGTGCAAGAAAATCCCAAAGGCAAGAAGGGACCAGGCCAGATTCCTTCCTAGTGGTCTGGTTCCTCAGGCCTTCTGCTTACATAGGTTGGGTGGTCAAAGGGAGGAGGAAGAACAGGGAAGAGGCAGAGGCTTTAAAACATGGGGCGAGGCAGAAGCAAAGACTCAGGCCATCTTCCTTCCTGGGGCTTCAAACCCTGGGTCTTGACACTAAGCTGCACCTAAGCAATTGGTCTACCCAAGCCTTGCTGCTGGGAAGCAGGCATGAGGAGGTTAAAGGTTCAAGAGCTGAATGGAAGGCCCTCAGAGACAGCCCTACCCCAGACTTTCTCTAGGGGGTGGTCCTAGAACCACCCCCTAGAGAAACAGGTCTCAACCTGTTTGATCTTAACAAAGGAATGCAGGAACAGAGGATGAGCAGTCAAACTGCAGGGCAGATAAAGCAGAGTTCCAGTCCCTCCTCAAGGGATATAGATAGTAACAGACCTTTGAGTTCTGCAGGAACTAAGCCCCCCCCCGCCCTCCAAGTGAAGGGTGGAACAACGATGCTGACCCAACTGACTTCAATCAACTAAGACTTGGATTCTGTGGCCCTTTGCCCCAATCCTATGCTGAGTTCTCCTCTGCTCAAGCCCCTTCATGATTATGCATGTTCAGCTCAGTTCAGTCACTCAGTCATGTCTGACTCTTTGTGACCCCATGAAATGCAGCACACCAGGCTTCCCTGTCCATCACCAATTCCTGGAGCCTACTCAAACTCATGTCCATCACTTCAGTGATACCATCCAATCATCTCATCCTCTGTCATTCCCNGCATGTTCAGCTCAGTTCAGTCACTCAGTCATGTCTGACTCTTTGTGACCCCATGGAATGCAGCACACCAGGCTTCCCTGTCCATCACCAACTCCCGGAGCCTACTCAAACTCATGTCCATCACTTCAGTGATACCATCCAATCATCTCATCCTCTGTCATTCCCTTCTCCTCCCGCCTTCGATCTTTCCCAGCATCAGGGTCTTTTCCAATGAGTCAGTTCTTCACATCACGTACTATAGCTTAAAACTTTCCCAGTTTTGCTGTCTGGGGAGATACTGCTTTGGGAACAATCCTTGATGTTCTTGTTACTTTCTGCAAGCAATAAACCCTTCTCCCAATCTTTGGCTTGGTTGCATCTTTTGGCTTGACATCCATGAAGAGACAGACATGAAACAGGAGGGAAGGGGGCAGGGCACAACCTTTAAAAGAATGACAGCCGTTGGCGATAGTATAACATAAACTGGTTAGAACAAACTAGGTCTAAGATTTGACTTCCAGCAAACTACTGCACAATTGCACTCATTTCACATGCTAGTAAAGTAATGCTCAAAATTCTCCAAGCCAGGCTTCAGCAATACATGAACTATGAACTCCCTGATGTTCAAGCTGGTTTTAGAAAAGGCAGAGGAACCAGAGATCAAATTGCCAACATCNTTCAAGAGGCAGGTTAGGTGGTCTTATATTCCCATCTCTTTCAGAATTTTCCATGACCCAGATAATCATGATGATGTGATCACTAATCTAGAGCTAGACATCTTGGAATGTGAAGTCAAGTGGGCCTTAGAAAGCATCACTACGAACAAAGCTAGTGGAGGGGATGGAATTCCAGTTGAGCTGTTTCAAATCCTGACAGATAATGCTGTGAAAGTGCTGCACTCAATATGCCAGCAAATTTGGAAAACTCGGCAGTGGCCACAGGACTGGAAAAGGTCAGTTTTCATTCTGATCCCAAAGAAAGGCAATGCCAAAGAATGCTCAAACTACCGCACAATTGTACTCATCTCACATGCTAGTAAAGTAATGCTCAAAATTCTCCAAGCCAGGCTTCAGCAATACATGAACTGTGAACTCCCTGATGTTCAAGCTGGTTTTAGAAAAGGCAGAGGAACCAGAGATCAAATTGCCAACATCTGCTGGATCATGGAAAAAGCAAGAGATCAAATTGCCAACATCTGCTGGATCATGAAAAAAGCAAGATGTTTTCCAGAAAAACATCTATTTCTGCTTTATTGACTATGCCAAAGCCTTTGACTGTGTGGATCAGGGTTTAGAACTAATAAAAGAGATTTTTACAAAAAATGAGAAAGAAAAGATTGCAAATGATTGCCACAAGGTTTGTTCAAGAAGAATAGAACATATTGATATAGAGTCCCAGTTTTTTTATTATTATTATTTATTTTGATTGGGGAATATTGTTTTTAGTATGACACTGATTCTGAAATCTACTTGACATTTAAATACTAAAATTAAATTAAATAGTACTTGATTAGTACTAATGATTTTCACCAGGTCTCTCTCACTTGCTCTCTCTTTAAGCCTTAAAACACAGGGAGTGGTATTTAAAAGTCTTGGGCCGTACCCCCCAGGCCAATTAAATGAGAATCCCTGGAGGTGAAACGCAGGCACCGGGAATTTTTAAAGCCTTACCCCTCCCCCATTCTCAATGATTCCAGAACGCAGTCAAGTCTGAGAACCACTGCAGACTGGTTTCCTTCTGATCATTTCGTATAAAGGACGTTATTATTGGAGATGAGAGACCTATAGATAAAGAGTAATGTTCTCCAGCCTCCTACACAGAGGAGAACGGGATACAGGGCTGACAGGATTTGCTGACAGATAGGAGTTTAAAAGAAATTGTTGAGTACAGGATGACTGTTTTTGAACCAAGAAAGTTGGGACAGTGAAGTTGCCTTTTATCGAGATGGGAAGAGTGTGTTAACACCAAGAGGTGGACTGAGTGGGAAGGTGGAGAATTGGATTTGGAGCATTTGACGTTTGAGATTCCTCTGAGATATCCAAGGTAAAATTCAAGAAGGCGTATCTGGAATTCAGGGGACACAGACGTAGACTTTCAGGAGTCATCAGCATCCAGGTGGTATTTAAAGCCAGATCAGGTGGTGACAGAAATGAGTACAGATAAGGAGGAGAAGATAAGGGCTGAAGACTGAAGCCTCCCTCTAGTAAGAGTTCAGAGAGATGAGGAGGAAGCAGGCCAGGCGACGAGAAGCAGCAGCAGCGAGACTGGAGGAAAAGCTGAAACATGGGCGGCGCTGGATGCCGGGTAAGGTGAGGACTGGGAGGCACGGAGAGCTTTCCCTCCGTGAGCGCCGCCTGGGCAACGAGAGGACGTAGATAAGAAAACCCTGTCCTCCCACCTTGATTTTCTCTGGTCCCTGATGTAAGCACCAGATAGCTTGGTTCGTTGAGCAGGCGCCGTGAAAGCACAGAGCGGAAAGGAACTGCGGGTACTGGAGAGGGGGCTGTAGACGTCAGGGTCGCGGAGGCAGAGCCGAGTAGGGGAAAGGGGGAGACGGGCGCCCCGAGGACGTGGGGGCTGACACTCCGCGAAGAAAGCTGTGGGAATGACTGGTATGTAAGTTGAGAGAGGGTGGGTCAAACGGAGGTCTTGAGTTACAAGTCTGGCAGAGAACCAGCTTGGGGAGCTGACAATCTCTCGCGTCCCAGCTACCTAAAGTCTTGAATGAATGGGAGCACGTGGCGAGGAAGTGAAAAGCGTTGACTACCAAGGGAACAGGCGGTCTTGGCAGAGCCTTGGTGGGATGGGGTCTCACGAGAGACGCCTGTGTGGGGAATGGTCTAGAAGTTGAAGTGGACAGTGAGGAGCACACACGTCCCACCTTTCGCTTTGTGGAGGGCAAGGGGTGTGTCCTCATGGGCGCAGGAGAGGGGAGGAAGGGAGAGACTGAGGGCGACGTTAGACCTTTATGCGGCTGCAGATCTCGGGAATCTGATGAAAGGGAGAATTTGAAAAGTGTGGAGATAGGACTGTGCTCAGAAGTGACACCTGTCAGTCCCCGTGCCCAGCTGTGGGGGAGGTGCTCCTTGAAGCTTGTGCTTCCGGGGTCCTCCTCTGTGGCCCGAGGCAGGGGCCCGCTTGGTGGCGATCACGGAGAGAGACAGCTCCATCATGGAGAGAGACAGCTCGCCCAAGCAAGCCATCGATTCACGATGCTAGGAAAGGGTGGGGCCACGGTACAAACCCCAGATGTAGGCGTTATGATGGTATGAGACATAATGGGAGGCACAAGTGGGCGGGGGAGCAGCGAGCATCCTGGAGGCAGAGCAATGACCTGCTTTTTCTTGAGGTGACTTTTTAATTCATTCCCAATGAGGTCTAGTATGTGTGGGCATGGTTCATTTACGAGGAATAAGATGAGCCGAAGACAGGGTTTTCAAAGAGGGATATGCAGTAATTACTGCACAATGACAAAATTAGAAAGAATGAAAGGAAATTAAATATTGTAAACTATAGCGGCTTTGCCTTTTAAATCAAGAATAGCCAATTAAGCTGTTTTGTTATGTAATATCTCATTCATTTGTTGTTGAATTACCTCTGGCTGTAGGTACTGTTTCCGTGAAGTTAATTTTTCTTCCATTATGAAGAAATAAATCCAGGGAAAGGAAATCTGTCCTCATTGCTTTCTACAGGAGGAGGGGCTTGAGCCAAAAGTCTTTCATGGTTTCATATTTTTGGTTTCAATTTAATAAAGAAGAGCCTGAGGGATAAGAAAAGAGGTCAGGTTTTGCTGTTTCCCCTTGAAGTACATAAATAGAACAAAAGGGAGCAGTGAGATGAAGACAATGGTAAAGAACATGAAATCAACCCAGGACATACTAAATGCTGATGGAAAGTCCAAGCACCGAGGATTTGTGGTACCACTGAAAATAGAGTAATTAATTCGGCACGTTTTTATTGATGTCTGCACTAGTAACAGTCTACCAGGGACTATGCTAGGCATTAGACATGTGTGAAAATAAATAACGTGTAGCTTTTGTTCTTAGAGCTCACAGTCTATTGAAAAGGCTGACATGAAAAAACAATTTCAATTTAAAGTGATAAGTGCTGTAACGAGTTTGTGCAATGTACAGTGGGAACAACAGATGGGGTGTTGACAAGGCATCTTAGGGGAGATGACATTTTTGCTTAGTCTTTGAAAGATGACGAGAATTTTGCCACACAGAGAAGATAAGTAAGGGTGTTTCAGAGAGAGGGAGGGGAGAGCTAGTGTAAAGACATATAAGCATGAAATGGTGTGTTTGGGAAATTGTGAGTTGTTCTCTGTGGCTGGAGTGTTTACTGGAGATAATAGCTAGACAGATTAAAACCAACCAGCTATGTGTCACTCTGAGGAGTTGTGTTTAAAAAGAGAGCCATTGGAGGAATTCCATCAGAAGGGAGTAACAGGACCTACCAAATCTTTGCAGAAGGTGGATGGGTAGGAGGGGAGTGAGTTGGTGGCAGCTACAGACTCAAGGCTTCTCTAGAAGCTCAGTGGTAAGGAATCCGCCTGCCAATGCAGAAGATGTGGGTTTGATCCCTGGGTTGGGAAGATCCCCTGGAGAAGGAAATGGCAAGCCACTCCAGTATTCTTACCTGGAAAATCCCATGGGCAGAGGAGCCTGGTGGGCTACATACAGTCCATAGGGTCGCAGAGAGTTGGACACGAATGAGCAGCTAACACCGTCTCACTCACAAACTGAAGGCAGAGAGACTACACTCTTGTCTTTCATGTCTGCACCCCCAGGGCCAAGAACATTATTTGCCACATGGCCGGTGCTCTTCATTTAACAGATGTTTAATGAAGAACACATGAAGGAAGGCAAGGCAGGACTACTGAGTTGGGGCGGTGGGTATAGGACGTCAAGAAAAGCTGTATGTGAGGCTGGGTGTGTCTCCCTTCCGTCCCTTGCCAGATCCACTCAGCCATGCCCCACCGCCCTGCCTACTCATAAAAGCAGAGGGCCCGTGAGGAGACTGAGGGAGAAGGAAGCATCAAAGAATTGGCATCGCAGAACCTGGGATGAGAGAGTGTCACAAGGGAAGACAGGGCCGACGCCATCACATGCAGCAGGAAGCCCAGCACAGACAGGCCCTTGGGCATTGCCAGGACTGAGGTCCCAAGTGCCTGCAGTGAGAGGAGTTCCCAGGAGTGGCAGCAGCAGGCTCCAGGTGGCCATGGAGGAATGACTGGGGGGAGGAAGAGGAGAACCCGAGGGTGGACATTTACTCAGAAAGCTGGCCTGTGAAGGGAGGAGTAGGGAGGGAGGAACTTGAGGGGGAGGCAGGATTAGAGGGATACAGTCTTGTTTTGAAAGGGTGATAAGTTTATGAGCTTGAGAAAACCCAGCAGAGAGCAGAGGTTCAAGCCAGTGGGTAGAGACAGAATAAGGGAGATGGGTTTGGCTAACTAGGGATAATAAAACATTTTTAGTTTTAAAATTGAAACATGCATTTTAAAAGAATGAAAAATGTCAGTAAGGGCAATAGGGTGGGGTGGAGGAGAGGATGCTGGATGTATGATAGAAGTCCTGGGCCCTAATCCTTTCTTTGTGATGACCCAACTGTGTGAGCTTTACTAAGCTGTCCACCTGCACTGAGCCTTCGTTTCACTTTTAAAATGTGTGACGCTCTGTGGAATGGTCTCTTTCAGCCATGAACTCTACAATTCAAAAGTGTTATATGCTTGGTTTTATATATATATATATTCGTATATATGTTGTCTACAAGAGACCCACCTCCAAACAAGGGACACATACAGACTGAAAGTGAAGGGCTGGAAAAAGATATTCCACGCACATGGAGACCAAAAGAAAGCAGGAGTAGCAATACTCATTTCAGATAAAATAGACTTTAAAGCAAAGGCTGTGAAAAGAGACAAAGAAGGACACTACATGATGATAAAAGGATCAATACAAGAAGATATAATAATTATAAATATAAATGCACCTAACATAATAGCGTATTGAAAAGCAGAGACATTACTTTGCCAACAAAGGTCCGTCTAGTCAAGGCTATGGTTTTTCCAGTGGTCATGTATCGATGTGAGAGTTGGACTGTGATGAAAGCTGAGCGCCAAAGAATTGATGCTTTTCAACTGTGGTGTTGGAGAAGACTCTTGAGAGTCCCTTGGACTGCAAGGAGATCCAACTAGTCCATTCTAAAGGAGATTAGCCCTGGGTGTTCTTTGGAAGGAATGATGCTAAAGCTGAAACTCCAGTACTTTGGCCACCTCATGCGAAGAGTTGACTCATTGGAAAAGACTTTGATGCTGGGAGGGATTGGGGGTAGGAGGAGAAGGGGACGACAGAGGGTGAGATGGTTGAATGGCATCACTGACTCGATGGATGTGAGTTTGAGTGAACTCTGGGTGTTGGTGATGGACAGGGAGGCCTGGCATGCTGAGATTCATGGGGTCACAAAGAGTTGGACATGACTGAGTGATTGAACTGAACTGAACCGAACATAGGAGCATTGCAATATGCAAGAAAAATGCTAACAAGTATGAAAGGGGAAACTAACAATAACACAATAATAGTGGGAGACTTTAGTAGCCCACTCACACCTATGGATAGATCAACTAAACAGAAAATTAACAAGGAAACACAAACTTTAAATGATACAATAGACCAGTTAGACCTAATTGATATCTATAGGACATTTCACCCCAAAACAATGGATTCCTCCTTTTTCTCAAGTGCACATGGAAACTTCTCCAGGATAGATCACATTGTGGGCCAAAATCTAGCCTTGGTAAATTCAAAAAAATTGAAATTGTTAGGGGAAGCACACTGATTGAAACCACCCACCCTGGGCAGGCACCATAGTAACCATTTGCATGAGTTGTTTTATGACAGGAGATCCTGACAAGGAATACGGAACTAATAAGCCACCATCAACTGGAAGAGTTCGGGAAAGGTCAAAAGGAGACACTGCATGTCCGTACACTTCCCAGAATCGCTCTCACTAGCATCCATCTTGGCTGAGTGATGTGTGTGCCACAAGAAAGACTCTGCATTAGAATGATTGGCCAAAGACCACCCGGAAACTAATCCCATCACCATAAAACCCAAGACTGTGAGCCATGCAGCAGAGCAGTTCTCCTGGGTTCCCTTACCCTAGTGCTCACCACCCGGGTGACCTTTCCCAATAAAATCTCTTGCTTTGTCAGCACATGTGTCTCCTTGGACAATTCATTTCTGAGTGTTAGACAAGAGCCTAGTTTTGGGCCCTGGAAGGGGTCTGCCTTCCTGCAACAAGTGGCAACTCTGGCAGGGACTTTTCTTCACTGAGACTGACATCCTGACCACTCGAGGTACTCAGGGGCCAGCTTACCTGCCAATGGACCAGACCCAGTGGCCGCAACTGGGACCCTTTTGTCCCTGGTCTCCTCCTGACGTGGACAACTGGCCAGAGTGCCCCAACAGGATAAGGAACAAGAGGCTTTATTGACCTCTCTCCCCTTCCCTCTCTCTTTCCTCTCCTTAACCCTTCCTATCCTTCCCTGTTTTTCTAGTCCCCTGGTCCTGGATGCAGGAATCTGGTGGAAGGGCCCTCAGTCTGAGCTGAGGATTGGAGACTGATCACCTCCTCTTGGCAGAGAACTCGAATTCTGGTTCTGGTCTGGTCTGATTTCTGGTAAGGCCGAGTTCCAGTCCTCCCTTCTCTGGAGGCCCAGGGTAAAGTCCCATAATGCCTGAGTATCTGTAGGTGGCAGGAGACGTCTGTAAGGCCACGCCTTTCGCCCCCATCTCCCGCCTCCTCCCCCTTCTCCTTTCAACCTAGCTTCCTTTCCGCCCTTTGATTTAAGGGAGTGTCTGATGAGGACTGCAAGGTTTATATGTGTGTGTTTTAACTCTGTGTTCTGTGTTGTGAGACCTGCCACCATTTTGTTAGAACTTGATTTTCTTTCCCTGTGCCTTGAGACCAGGGCTCTCAGGAACACTTATCTAGACCATCTCTAACTCCTGAGACTGAGGGAAAAGGGGAAAAAGACTTTAAAATTTTTATTTATTTCAACTGTTTTTTTAAATAAACTAGTAAATTTTATATTGTAATATCTAATTCATGACTAAACTTAGAAAATGAAGCTAGATCTTGCACTGTGTCTGTCTAAATATGTCTTGGTATGTCTTTGTCTCTGGGTAATATTTTTGAGGTTTATTTGTAAATGAGCTCTATTTAACTGGCTTAAAGGAAGGTAAGTGCTTACAAATCAAATAATTCTAAATTACACAGTAAATTCCAGGTTCATGTGAACTGGTAAATATTCA
The DNA here is from genome assembly GCA_006410675.1 of Oreotragus oreotragus. Classification (NCBI taxonomy): domain Eukaryota; kingdom Metazoa; phylum Chordata; class Mammalia; order Artiodactyla; family Bovidae; genus Oreotragus; species Oreotragus oreotragus. The sequence goes on along the minus strand of SJYX01013573.1, from coordinate 496,032 downwards.
GTATTAAATATCTGATATTAATGTTTGTTTGTTGACCTATCTAATATAGACATGTCTTAAAGTAACTAACATTAAGTAGATATTTTCATTGTACCTAGGTTTAATATAAGTTAAATATCATATCTGTTACAATTTTATCAACAAGGAAATTATCTCAAGTGAAGAAACTTCTAAAAAATGTAAATGAAATATGAGCTTTTATATAAACTCTATTAAGAATAATTATTCTCTAGAAATATCTGTCTAAAATAGTCTCTCCAGATCGGTGTAACTTCAATTTCTAAGGGTTGTGCTAAGTGTGCTAAGTGTTGGAAGTCTATTGAATAGTTGTCATTTCCAAATAAAATAAGATTTTGAAACATTTACTATTAAACACTAATTTCCTTTTACAGAGAAAGTAAAGAGATTTGGAACTATGAATAATGTTTGGTGCCATCCTAAAATGTTCTAAGAAAACAAGGGTTTTAGAAATTATCACTGGTATTTATGCTCACCAATCTATAAAATGCTAATATAAAAGTTAGTTCTTGGTTGCTAAAGGAAAGTAGGAAGTGTGTTTTCAGTTAAAAAAAAAGAAAAAGAAAAAGATATGAAAAAATACTAAAAAGTGTTATGCATGATCAGGATTTTTTGTTAGAAATGACACAGCCATAAGAAAACTGTAAGAGTCAGCCAGGTCCAAGACGGCAGAGCTGACTTTCACTAGACCTTGAGCCTTGGTATTTAGGCCTATTGTGACATATCAACAAGCTAAATGATATACCCATCAATATTGACTAAATCTGACCAAATGTTCTAAACCCTTTTAATTGATCTTTTCGATAAAACTTCCTAAATAGAATTCTTTTGAAGTTCTTTTGACCTCTAGCCAACTTTGGGGTGCTTCAGAGGGCCCTTGAAACATCCCAAAGAGAGGTATTAAACTGTGTTTATTTGGTTGGTTAAATTACATGAAAAAGACTATCAAATGAGTAATAAATTCACTCATGTTATAATATATGGTAAAATTACTAATACAGATATCCTAGAAATTATATGGAGTTCTTAACATTCTGATATGTCCTGGTATTCTAATGGAAAACCTGATGACTTCACAAAAGTTAACAAAAGGACTGAATAAACCAGCGAATATGCTTATAACTTTTATGGTTTCTATCTGAAAAATTACAGGTTTGAATCTTATGTTTTCAGGGAGTAGAGAAAAACTTCCTCTCAAACTAATTATGACAATCAGTTCAGTTCAGTTCAGTTCAGTCGCTCAGTTGTGTCTGACTCTTTGCGACCCCATAAATCACAGCACACCAGGCTTCCTTGTCCATCACCATCTCCCGGAGTTCACTCGGACTCACGTTCATTGAGTCTGTGATGCCATCCAGCCATCTCATCCTCTGTCGTTCCCTTCTCCTCCTGCCCCCGATCCTTCCCAGCATCAGAGTCTTTTCCAATGAGTCAACTCTTTGCATGAGGTGGCCAAAGTACTGGAGTTTCAGCTTTAGCATCATTCCTTCCAAAGAACACCCAGGGTTGATCTCCTTCAGAATGGACTGGTTGGATCTCCTTGCAGTCCAAGGGACTCTCAAGAGTCTTCTCCAACACCACAGTTCAAAAGCATCAATTCTTCGGTGCTCAGCCTTCTTCACAGTCCAGCTCTCACATCGATACATGACCACTGGAAAAACCATAGCCTTGACTAGGCGGACCTTAGTCAGCAAAGTAATGTCTCTGCTTTTGAATATGCTATCTAGGTTGGTCATAACTTTTCTTCCAAGGGGTGTCTTCTAATTTCATGGCTGCAGTCACCATCTGCAGTGATTTTGGAGCCCCCAAAAATAAAGTCTGACACNGACTAGGCGGACCTTAGTCAGCAAAGTAATGTCTCTGCTTTTGAATATGCTATCTAGGTTGGTCATAACTTTTCTTCCAAGGGGTGTCTTCTAATTTCATGGCTGCAGTCACCATCTGCAGTGATTTTGGAGCCCCCAAAAATAAAGTCTGACACTGTTTCCACTGTTTCCCCATCTGTTTCCCATGAAGTGATGGGACCAGATGCCATGATCTTCGTTTTCTGAATGTTGAGCTTTAAGCCAACTTTTTCGCTTTCCTCTTTCACTTTCATCAAGAGGACAATACTTTGGTAAAATTAAATGTTATAAACAAAACTATTATATTTTCTTTCTATCTGACTCCTCCAAAAATTGGACATTCTTAGGTTTCCATTAAGTTTATCAAATGAGTTAAGAAGTTTATCTCAACGGGTACAAAAATCTCAAGAAATTTTTGAGACCTTAGAAAGGGAAGAATTCACCTAGATTTGTTAGGCAAAATCTGTGATAAGCCTTTGGTGTGAGTTTCCCAGCCTACTTTTTCGCTCTCCTCCTTCACTTTCATCAAGAGGCTTTTTAGCTCCTCCTCACTTTCTGCCATAAATAAATGAGATCGTGTGTAAGAAGGAGTTTTGGAGACATAGGTAGGCCTGGTGAGCTGCAGTCCATGGCGTTGCCGAGAGTCGGATACGACTTAAAGACTGAACAACAATGAAGTAAAACAGACAAATTCCTGTTCATTCATAATCACAGTATTCCTGACCCAGGGACCTCGCACGTTTTCCCCTCTTTTGTATATATTACCCCAGAGTATGATAAAATCTTAGCAGAAGGGGAACTAAAATTAAATTAGCTCCTTATCTAAAAATTTAGATGCCCTGATACAAACCTCTCAAGAATAATAAACTAATAATTTCCCTGCGGATGGTGAAATTATGGTTTGCATAATTATTTCCTCATGATTTAATTGAATATATTAAAGATTAGGCGCATGAATACCAGGGACTCTAATACAGGATAACACATTTCCCTCTGTCTCTGCAACCCTTGCAGCTGATAAGGTTTAAATGAAAGCAGAAATGCTAGTGAAAGACATTTCTGCATTTAGATGTGAGTTGGGCCATTCGAGGGTATATTTAGGCACTTGGTCATGAGCCATGAGGTGGAGGCCACTTGCAGGCTTCTGTGGAGAGCAGAGGCCAGCAGCTGTCTTGTCCAGCGTCAGGCTACGGGATTTGGTAGCGCACCCAGGCATTCACACCTCAGACCTGCAGCACAGCAATCGACTGGCTTGTTCTTACGCCAAGCTTGTAAATAGACCTGCTGCATGGCTCTCTCCGCCACCACTTGAACCCTGTGTTTTAGAGGTATGACCAGTCACTGGCTAGAAGCCCAGTGACCATCCTCAGCTTCTTCCTTTTTCTCTTCCCCTGTGCCCAATGCATTAGTCACTTTGAATTTTGCCTTCTGTGTAGCCTCCCTTCTGGGTCCCTTTTGCTCTTACTGTGTGTGTTGCTGTAACTTCAGTTGTATCTCCCTCCTTTTTCTCCTACTTCCCAGCTTTACTCCCTTCAAATCCCCCCTCCACCTGGCTGCCAGGTCTTAAAGATGGCATTCAAGACCTTCCTGTTTGTTTGGGCCTCTGATGCCTCTAGAGTCTCCTCTCTCACCCCTGTGACTACTCCCATGTCTGGATTCTGGCAAACATTGATGGTGCCCTTTTTCATCTCATTGCACATGGCTTCCACTTGGCCATACTGCCCTTATCCTGACATTTTCTGCCTTTTATTCATATTTCTATTCATGTTTTCTATCATCTTCCCTTTGAAAGCTGTCTCTGTTCCAATCTCTCCGATGAACTGTAGAAGGCATGGCCAGTTTCTCTTGTTACACAGATTAGAGGTTCTACATAGTACCTACAGGTTCAGTTTCATTTGTCTCCACAACTAGATTCTGAGCTTCTTAGAGGCAGGAGACTAGGTCATATTTATCTAGCACATAATAGGTGCTTAATACATGCATGTGAAATGAAAGTAAATTTTTTTACTTTCCTTCTTTGCCAGCTATATAACCGTTTATTTTTATTTTCACAAACATGTTTCTATTAAAATAGAGAGCTTTTCTTTGGCTTTCACACATATCCTAATAATAATGATAATAATAATTATTGCTTCCAGTTATTGAAAGCTTTTCAAATGACAGGCATCATTCTAAGAATTTTACATACTTTCTCTCCTTTATTCTTCACAGCAGCCATATGAGGGAAGCATTACTGTGCGTATTTCGTGTCTGAAGAAACTTAGCCTCAGAGATGAAGCAACTTGACTAAGGTACGGCAGCCGACTTTGGAACGTGCCTGCAGATATGGGTCTCCTGAAAGCAAGGCATATGCTCTCAGTTACCTTGCACCTGCCTCTTACCCATAGTAATTACCATTTGTTGAATGGATTTGGGAAACATGATCTTTGTTAATGTTTTTTGTCAATTGTTTTTAAAAGATATTTTAAAACATGCATAATATGTGAATACCTTCTCTTACTTAAAAACATTGCAGAATCTTTGACCACTCATCCCAAACCCATCCCCCAGCTAGGAGGAAACTACTGTGAGCTTTGTGTGTAGTCTTCTAGATCTTTCTCTGTGTTTTTACACACACTGCGCATACCCACATTGTATAGTTGACTCTTGAATAATCTGGGTTTGAACTGTGCAGGTCTACCCATATGTGGATTTTTTTTTCCACTAAATATATGGCAAAGAGTCTGTAAATATGTACATAAATCTCTGGATGTTTAACCATGGATGTGAGGTCCTGCAGGGGGAGTGGGCACATTTAACCCCTATGTTGGTCAAGGGTCAACTGTATTGGTGGGGTCAAAGCAAGCTACTTCAGCAAAGAGGACCCCAAATATAGCTGATTAAAGAAAACCAGATATGTATGTTCTCTCACATAAGAGCTGCAAGGTGAACAGTTCAGGTACAAGGTGGCTTTGTCCACACAGCCAATAGCAGACCTTCCTTCTCTTTTTTCTGTCTTCATGGTTGAAGTTAGGTCAGAGATAGCTCCAAATCCCACTGTCAGGAAGATGCCTAGAGGAGCTTACACCTGTGTTCTCAGGAACAGACCTCCAAATGCACACCTTCACTTCTGCTGATGCTCCATTGGTGGATTACTACCATTTCAAATCTAAAAAAAATTCTGTCAAATAACTGTCTGTTCTGGGGAGCTGTACCTATTTATATGGTTGCCAGCTGTATATGAGAGTCTTTGTTTCCTAAATTATCATTACCACTTGATACTATTAGATTTTTTAAAAATTTTACCAATCAAAACAATGAAGAATCTTTTTCTTACTGATTTGTAAGTCTCTCTCCATAATAGACTCTAATCTTTTATTGGGGATATATATACCGAACAGCTTTTCTCTCTCTCTAACTTGTCTGTTGACATTGTTTATGGTTGTTTTTTTTTTTTTTTTCAGTTTATTTTATTTTACTTTATTTTTTACTTTACAGTACTGTATTGGTTTTGGCACACATTGACATGAATCCATCATGGGTGTACATGAACTCCCAAACATGAAGCCCCCCCGCCACCTTCCACCCCACATCATCCCTCCAGATCATCCCCATACACCAGCCCCAAACATCCTGCATCCTGCATCGAACATAGACTGGCAATTTGTTTCTTACATGCTAGTATACATATTTCAATGTTATTCTCCCAAATCATCCCACCCTCTCCCTCTCCCTCTCCCTCAGAGTCCAAAAGTCCACTCTACACATCTGTGTCTCTTTTGCTGTCTTACATACAGGGTCCTCATTACCATCTTTCTAAATTCCATATATATGTCTTAGTATACTGTATTGGTGTTTTTCTTTCTGGCTTACTTCACTCTGTATAATTGGTTCCATTTTCATCCATTATTCTCCCAAATCATCCCACCCTCTCCCTCTCCCTCTCCCTCAGAGTCCAAAAGTCCGCTCTACACATCTGTGTCTCTTTTGCTGTCTTGCATACAGGGTCCTCATTACCATCTTTCTAAATTCCATATATATGTCTTAGTATACTGTATTGGTGTTTTTCTTTCTGGCTTACTTCACTCTGTATAATTGGTTCCATTTTCATCCATCTTATTAGAACTGATTCAAATGTATTCTTTTTAATAGCTGAGTAATACTCCATTGTGTATATGTACCACAGCTTTCTTATCCATTCATCTGCTGATGGACATCTAGGTTGTTTCCATGACCTGGCTATTATAAACAGTGCTGCGATGAACATTGGGGTACATGTGTCTCTTTCTATTCTGGTTTCCTCAGTGTGTATGCCCAGCAGTGGGATTGCTGGGTCATAAGGCAGTTCTATTTGCAATTTCTTAAGGAATCTCCACACTGTTCTCCATAGTGGCTGTACTAGTTTGCGTTCCCATATGGTTGGGTTTTTCAACCTTGGCAGTATTGACAGATTGGGCTGGATAAGCCTCCATTGTGAAGTCTGTCTTGTACATTGTAGGATGTTTGGCAGCAGCCCTGGCCTCAACGCATTTAGATGCCAGTATGATCCCACCTTACTTCCCAAGTTTGGGCGGGTGAAAGTTATTGCCAAGTGTCCCCCCAGGGGGCAAAGCTTAATTATTAGTACAATTAAATTGAAAGTGCTTTTTATTATGATTTTGCTTTTTTGCATCTTAAGAAAGCCTTTACTACTACCAAATAGCATAGCTATGCTCTTTTATTTTCCTCTAGTGTTTTTATAGTTTATTATTCTTTGGAGAATAGTTAAGCCTTTAATGCCCTGGAAATTGTGTAAAATGGAACGTGGAGATCTGTACCAGAGCCAGCTTCTGTGCTATTCCAGGTCTCCCTGGCCCAGCCTGGATCTGGCCACCGACCCTGTTTTCCTGGCCAGAGTGACCCTGGTGATGGCTCTCTCTGCTCTCACGGTCATAATGCGGTGGCCGCTGAGGCTGTAGACGAAGGTGTTCCCGCTTGGCACTGACTGAGGAAAGGCCATCATAGCTGCACCCGGATTAGATGGGACCTGGGAGGGGGCTTGGACTTCTCCAGGGGCTGCCTGGCAGGACACACAAGCAGGGAGTGTGAGGGAGTCAAAGCTCCAGCAGGTGGATTTCTACCAAGACAGAGAAGAGAGGAAGGGGAAAGTCAGCCTTTAGATGGCTTGCCCATCCTCCTCCAAGGAGTTCTAAGACACAGTGGCTTCATATCACCTTTTCGGAGACAGCCTGCATGACTAAGCCATGAGCAGTATTGGTTGCAAAGCTGTGGCTCTCACCTCCCTGTATTTGTTCTCTCTCCTTCCTGAAATACAGAGTTAGCATGTAGGCATTTCCCAGGCCTGACTGAAGTTAGAATTCCACTAGTATTTACCTCATATCCATAGCCAATTTCTCTACTTTCATGCAATTCTTCCTCGCTTTTATTCAATCTGAGAATGATTTTTTGGTATAGCAAAATTGCAACTAAAAGTAGCAGGGCTGGGACTTCCCTGGAGGTCCACTGGTTAAGACTTTGCCTTCCTATGCAAGTGATGAAGGTTTGATCCCTGTTTGGGGAGCTAAGATCCTATATGCATTGTGGCCAAAAAACCGACACATAAACCAGAAGCAATACTGTAACTAATTCAGTAATGACTTAAAAAAAATAATCCATGTCAAAAAAAAAATCTTAAAGAAATATCAGGACTACGACTGGGGTGAAGTAACTGAGGGACTGGCCTTGGGTGTAGATTTGGGAGAGGGCACCAAAAGAAATAATAAAATCAGTAACAAAGATTAATATCATTCAAATGCAATGTTTTTGTCTTTTTCATTTCAACTATTTTAAATTAATTTATTTATTTTTAATTCATTGGTGATTGGTTTACAGTATTGGTTTTATTTCTGTCATACATCAACATGAATTAATCATAGGTGTACATGTGTCTCCCTCCCTCCTGAATCTCCCTCCCACCTACCACCTAATCCCATCCTTCTAGGTTTTTACAGAGCCCCAGTTTGAGTTCCTGAAGTCATACTGCAAATTCCCAATGGCTATCTATTTACATATGTTATTGTATATGCATCCTTGCTTCCCTCCCCATTTATCTCGCCCTCTCCCTATAAAACCACAATGAATAAAATATTGAAATTTTAAATGAAGTCAGAATCTAATCTTACATTTGCTCAATTTACACACTTCCCTAATCCTGGGAGAATTTTGTAATGAGTAATGTGTTTTTCTTTGTGACCACATGGACTGCAAGATGACAGGCTTCCCTGTCCTTCACTATCTATCAGTGTTTGCTCAAACTCATGTCCATTGAGTTGGTGATGCCATCCAATGATCTCATCCTCTGTCACCCACTTCTCCTCCTGCCCTCAATCTTTCTCAGCATCAGTGTCTTTTTCAATGAGTCAGTTCTTTCCATCCTGTGGCCAAAGTATTGGAGCTTCAACTTCACATCAGTCCTTCCAATGGATATTTAGTGTTGATTTCCTTTAGGATTGACTGGTTTGATCTCCTTGCAATCCAAGGGACTCTCAAGAGTCTTCTCCAGCATCACAGTTCACAAGCATCCATTCTTCGGCCCTCAGCTTTCTTTATAGTCCAACTCTCATATCCATACATGACTACTGGAAAAACCATAGCTTTGACTAGACAGACCTTTGTTGGTTAATTAATGTCTCTGCTTTTTAATATGCTATCTAGGTTGGTCATAGCTTTTCTTCCAAGGAGTAACTGTCTTAATTTCATGGCTGCAGTCACCATCTTCAGTGGTTTTGGAGCCCAAAAAAATAAAGTCTGACACTGTTTCCACTGTTTCTCCATCTATTTCCCATGAAGTGATGGGACCAGATGCCATGATCTTAGTTTTCTGAATGTTGAGTTTTAAGCCAGCTTTTTAACTCTCCTCTTTCAATTTCATCAAGAGGCTCTTTATTTCTTTGTTTCCTGCCATTAGGGTGGTGTCATCTGCATATCTGAGGTTATTGTTATTTCTCCTGGCAGTCTTAATTCTAGCTTATACTTCATCCAGCCTGGCATTTTGCATGATGTACTCTGCATATAAGTTAAATAAGCAGTGTGGCAATATACAGCCTTGATGTACTCCTTTTCCAGTTTGGAACCAGTCCATTGTTCCACATGCAGTTCTAACTGTTGCTTCTTGACCTGCGTACAGGTTTCTCAGGAGGCAGGTAAGGCGGTCTGGTATTCCCATCTCTTTAAGAATTTTCTACAGTTTGTTGTGATCCACACAGTCAAAGGCTTTAGTGTAGTCAATGAAGCAGAAGTAGATATTTTTCTGGAATTCTCTTTCTTTTTGTATGATCCAACAGATGTTGGCATTTCAATCTCTGGTTCCTCTGCCTTTTCTAAATCTAGCATGTACGTCTGGAAGTTCTCTGTTCACATACTGCTGAAGTCTAGCTTGAAGGGTTTAAGCATAATCTTGCCAGCATGTGAAATGAATGCAGTTGTGTTATAGTTTGAACATTCTTTGGCATTGCCCTTCTTTGGGGTTGAAATAAAAATTCACCTGTCCAACCCTGTTGAATTTTCCAAATTTGCTGGCATACTGAGTGCCGTACTTTCACAGCATTTAGGATTTGAAATAGCAAAACTGGAATTCTATCACTTCCACTTACTTTGTCCATAACAAATGCTTCCTAAGGCCCATGTGACTTCACACCCCTACATGTCTGGCTCTAGGTGAGTGATCACACCATTGTGATTAACTGGGTCATCAAGACCTTTTTTGAACAGTTCTTCTGTGTATTCTTGCCACCTCTTCTTAATATCTTCTGCTTCATACAGTTTCTGTCCTTTATTGTGCTCATCTTTGCATGGAATGTTTCCTTCAGTTCAGTTCAGTCGCTCAGTTATGTCTGACTCTTTGCACGCCAGGCCTCCCTGTCCATCACCAACTCCCGGAGTCTACTCAAACCCATGTCCATCGAGTTGGTGATGCCATCCAGCCATCTCATCCTCTGTTGTCCCCTTCTCCTCCTGCCCCCAATCCCTCCCAGAATCAGGGTCTTTTCCAATGAGTCAGCTCTTCGCATCAGGTGGCCAAAGTATTGGAGTTTCAGCTTTAGCATCATTCCTTCCAATGAACATCTAGGACTGATCTCCTTTAGGATGGACTGGTTGGACCTCCTTGCAGCACTCTAATATTCTTGAAGAGATCTCTAGTCTTTCCCATTCTATTGTTTTCCTCTATCTTTGCGTTGATCACTTAGGGGGCCTATCATCTCTTCTTGCTATTCGTTGGAACTCTGCATTCAAATGCATGTATCTTTCCTTTTCTCATTTGCCTTTAGCTTCTTTTTTCTCCACTATTTGTAAGGCCTCCTCAGACAATCATTTTTCCTTCTTGTATTTCTTTTTCTTTGGGATGGTTTTTGGTCACTGCCTCCTATACAGTGTTATGAACTTCCATCCATTATTCTTCAGGCACTCTGAAGAACTATTTGTTGAATTATTCTTGAATCTATTTGTCACTTCCACTGTATAACCATAAGAGATTTGATTTAGGTCATACCCAAATGACCTAGTGGTTTTCCCTACTTTCTTCAGTGTAAGCCTGAATTTTGCAGACTTACAAAATCATGATCTGAGCCACAGTCTTGTTTTTGCTGATTGTATAGAGCTTTTCCATCTTTGGCTGCAAAGAATATAATCAGTCTGATTTCGGTGTTGACCATCTGGTGATGTCCATGTGTAGAGTTGTCTCTTGTGTTGTTGGAAGAGAGTGTTTGCTATGACCAGTGAATTCTCTTGGTAAAACTGTTAGCCTTTGTCTTGCTTCATTTTTTACTCCAAGGCCAAACTTGCCTGTTACTCCAGGTATCTCTTGACTTCCTACTTTTGCATTCCAGTCCCCTATGATGAAAAGCACATCTTTTTTTGGTGTTAGTCCTAGAAGGTCTTGTAGCTCTTCATAGAACCATTCAACTTCAGCTTCTTTGGCATTAGTTTTTGGGGCATAGACTTGGATTACTGTGATGCTGAATGGTTTGCCTTGGAAAAAAACCAAGATCATGCTATCATTTTTTGGATTGCACCCCAAGTACTGCAGTTCAGAATCTTTGGTTGACTATGAGGGCTACTCCATTTCTTCTAAGGGTTTATTGCCCACAGTGGTAGATATAACGGTCATCTGGGTTAAATTCACCCATTCCCATCCATTTTAGTTCACTAATTTCTAAAATTTTGATGTTTACTCTTGCTATCTCCTGTGTGATCACATCCAACTTACCTTGATTCATGGACCTAACATTCCAGGTTCCTATGCAGTATTGTTCTTTATAGCATCAGACTTTACTTTTACCATCAGACCCATGAGTGATATAATAATAAGAAATTACTGTATTACATGACAAGAAATCCATAGGAAGAAAACGGTAGGCTCCAGGCATGTTACAGTCATCATGTTACAGTTATGCCATCGAGGCCCCAGATTCCTTTCTCCTTCTATTGTGCTATCTTCACTGTCAGCTTCAGCCCAAGGCTAGTGTTCCATGGGATTGTAATTTGCAGCAACATACCAGAAATTACATTCAGAGAGGACACACCTGCTCATGTAATTCTACTAAGTTGTGTATTGGACAAAAAAAAAGGAGAGCCTTTGTGTGAATTAACTCAGTGATATGTTTTCTTCCTGATATCTAGTTAGCTTCCTTGAGGGAGCTTGAGTTTGGGGTCAGGAATAATGATGGGAAAAGTAGAGACTTAATTTTATGATTTTGGGGGGACACTCCAGAGAGAAGAGATCTGGGTGGCCTCTGGGAAGCTGAAAGTGCAAGAATACTGGGAACTCTGGACAGGAGACAAGGTGCCAGAAGGAAGGAGGGTGAGGATTGACTGCTATAGAGTATGTAGGACCTGCCTACTCCCTCCTCGCCCTTCAGGACCTCGGATAAGGGTCTCAGGTCTAGACAAACTTGACCTTCAGACCGTGGCCGCTGTTTCACTTGATCCAGTGAGTGGCTCCATTGACATTTACTTGGGAACCTGGGGACACTTCCCAAGCTGGCTAGACAGGGGCCTGGAAGCTCGCTCCCTCTCTCTCTGTGTGCCTTTCTGGCTCTGGTGGCACTGTAAATATGGGGAACACATGTATACCCATGGCAGATTCATGTCAGTGTATGGCAAAACCAATACAATATTGTAAAAAATTTAAAAAATTAAATAAAAAGAATTCTTGCCCTGAGGGAACAATTCTTCCAGTGCTTTGGCCTTGAGGCCAGATCTCTCTGAATCACTTACTTAGACCATCTCTAATTCCTGAGTCTGAAATGAAACAAAAGGGAGAATAGCTTTTATAAAATTGTCTTATCCCAATCATTATTTATGATTAGTGAGCTTTATATTGTGATATCTGATTCATAACTAAGTTTGGAAAACAAAGCTATGAGATATCTTGTTGTGTCTATTTGGATGTATGTATGTCTTGGTATGTGTTTTTGTCTTTGGGTAATATTGCTGATTGCTGAGTTTAGTTTGTAAATGACCTCTAATTTAATTGGCCTAAAGAAAATTAAGCACTTCCCAGGTGGCACTAGAGGTAAAAAGCCAGCCTGCCAATGCAGAAGACATAGAGATGTGGGTTTGATCACTGGGTTGGGAAGAGCCCCTCGAGGAGGCCATGGCCATCCACTCCAGTACTCTTGCCTGTAGAATCCCATGGCCAGAGGAACCTGGCAAGCTAGAGTCCATTGGGTTGCAAAGAGTCGGACACAACTGAAGAGACTTAGCACACACGCATACCACTGCCAAAGCCGGGGAAACTACCTGAAGCAGTGGACAAAATGCCACTGATGTGGTCCCAACCCCAGAGGTAGCAGCTACCACCAGGCTGTGAATAGGCATAGGTTACTGCCCAAACCTTGCTAGGAACTTAAACAGTTTGGTTCCTCCTATGGATCCACGATCTGGGACCAAGTCCTTTGGGAGAGCACAAGACATCCCTCAGACTGTAGCAACATCCAGCAGGTCTCTGTTCCTGCAGGCTCACCCTGGCACATCCCAGCTGTGACTGCCATATTTTTCGCTCTCTCCAGCGCAAGTGAACAAGCTAGCCCTAATAAGCCTTGGCATTTGCTCCCTCATGTCTGATTGGGGAACAGACTGTGGACTTTAGGGGCAACTGTGCACTTTAGGAGCGAGTATAAGTTGGAGTCAAAGCTATGGTTTTTCCAGTAATCGTGTATGGATGTCAGAGTTGGACTATAAAGAAAGCTGAGTTTTGAAGAATTGATGCTTTTGAACTGTGGTGTTGGAGAAGACTCTTGAGAGTTCTACTTTCATCTCTTTGGTCCATCGTTTTCAAAATAATCTTTTCATTTCCTTTTTTCAGAACACCCAGTAACTCATCTCCTACTGCATCAAGTGGAACAACCTCTGCCTGACTTTCTAGTCACCTGTCCTACCTTACAATCTTATTTCTCTCCATTTTTCAACATCAGTGACTCTCTACCCCTCTACATCAGTGGTTCTCAAACTTGAGCAGGTATCAAAATCATTGGGCTGGTTTGTTAATATGCAGGTTTTGGGGGGCCACCTCTAGACTTTCTGATTAAGTTAAGTCTGGGTAGGGCTCAATATATGCATTTCTAACAAGTTCCTTGGTGATGCTGATGCTGCTGGCTTGGGGACAACTCTTTGATAACCACTGCCTTTCATTATCTCTCTACTTGACCTAGTTTTCAGTCTTATATTCTGTCAGTCCCATTCATTTATTCTTTTCTTCTACGTGCATCCATTCTATTTTCTTTGCCTAGAATGTTCTGTCCATCACTTCCCTCCTGGTCTTAAGAACTTATCCAGTCCAATTCAAGACCATCAATCTCTCTGTTCTTCTGACTAGTATCGCTCAATACAATGCACATTACACAGTTTAATCCTTTATTTTATGCTATTTGCTTTTATTTCTTTCATGTGACTTGTATGTACAATAATGTAAATATTTTATGGCAGAAATTATATTTTTTCTGCATCTCCCAAAGATAGAATCTAGCACAAGACTGAATACATATAAGGTGTCTAATAACTACTTAATGGATTGATTTATGTGGTCAGCTTATAAATTTTGTTCATGATATTATATGCTTTTCATTATGTCCATAACTAGACACTGATGAAGGAAAATATCTCAGAGGTTCAACTTCTGCTTTTAGCCTTACATGCAGAAGCCCATGACAACTTTTATGCCAGCAGAGTGAATCTTATCTGTCACACCTTCCCAACTTTGTATCTGTCTTAATGTACTCAGAATTACAAGGCAATGATTATTTCAATGATATTATATAGAAAAATGTGCATGATTGCAGCCTTATACTTAATGGCAAATAATAGCTGATTGTTTCATTCCAGCTTAGAATGAGGAAGTATGCAGTAAAAAAGCAATTTGATGCTGGTCACCACTTTTAAAGTCTTCAAATCCTTTCGACATTTATGACAGTGGCAGATAGTCAAAAGACACAGCATTTTATTTCACTCCATGTTAGAGAGGTTGCAAAGCGATTTCTTTGGTCTGTGTTGCTTTATTGAGCAGAAGATGTGGCATTCAGACAAAAAAAAAAAAAAGACCTTGCTGAAGTTTATAGTTGCTTGAGGGTGTGGTTTTTACAAAATGCATTCAACATAAAATTTTAAAAAATATATGTAAGTCAATCATGAAGCTCAGCAATTTGTTTTTATATTTGACTGCCAGAAATGTTATAATGCTCAACAGTGACTAAAGGAGGTATAGCAAGACACCATTCAAGGACAATGATGTGTTCTAGATTTCTGGGTTGTTTCCCTGAAAATAATGTAGTTTGCTTTGATCACAGTGAGCCAGCAAAGCAATACCATTTTATCCTCTGTTTTAGATACTAGAAAATTTTGAATTTCAATGGCATTTATTTACTTGTTAATTTTCAAAATATCAGGTTAAAAAAATGCCTTGGAGTGTATTACATGTATAAGTAATTTCAATATCTTTAAAAACAACAGTAGCATGAAAATAAGAACCACTGCTCCTTTGTTTGTACTAATTAAAACTTTGGCTTTGTAGTAACTTAAAAGAAGGATTTTCTTCTGCACTGTTCCCTAGAAAGCTGATTATCAGCTCACAGGTCAAGGGATTTCAAAAGGCAGTGTCATCGTATAAATATATCACAGCAAATGTTTAGTAAATATTTATTAATGCAATCATGCCCAGCAGGTCATTGGAACCCTTGTCCATAAATATAGTCTTAAGAGGTTCTAGTATTGCTCTGTGGCTGCTTGTTTGGAGAAACTTGAAGAATTGAGGAAGAGGGGTCTTTTCAGTTTGGAGCCACCTTGGAAGATTCACTGTGGTACCATAGCTCAGAAAATCATATGAATTTATGAGTTATGTGTCCAAGTATACCTAGGTATACTTAAATATAGTCTTGCAATCTGTCAAATATTTGCAATATAAATTTGATATTTTGTCAGAAAAAAATACTAGCCTTTACTATATTCTTGTTACTTTACATGTATTTACAAATTTAATTGTAACAATAACTCTATGATGCATGTAGTATTATTAGCCTATTTTAAAGATGAGTAAACCAAGGTATAGAGAAGTTATTTCAGTTTCTTAAAGTAAAGCCTCTTTACATTAAAATGTATGCTAGAGAAGGTTTAAAAAGTCTCTTTTCCTAGAAAAACATACTCCTCTCTTTCCTTCACTTAATCACGCCTAGTTGTTGAGACCACATGACTACAAAGAAATTATCACCATTTACTTGATGATGTGCATGCATGCTAAGTCTGACTGTTCGCAACCCTATGGGCTGCAGACCACCAGGCTTCTCTGTCCATGGGATTTTCCAGGCAAGAATGCTGAAGTGGGTTGCCATGCCCTCCTCCAGGGCATCTTCCCAACCCAGAGATCAAACCCTGTCTCTTATGTCTCCCACTGGCAGGCAGGTTCTTTACCACTAGCACCACCTGAGAAGCCCCTTACTTGATGATAGTATATAACCTAATTAGAGGCTAAGNACCACCAGGCTTCTCTGTCCATGGGATTTTCCAGGCAAGAATGCTGAAGTGGGTTGCCATGCCCTCCTCCAGGGCATCTTCCCAACCCAGAGATCAAACCCTGTCTCTTATGTCTCCCACTGGCAGGCAGGTTCTTTACCACTAGCACCACCTGAGAAGCCCCTTACTTGATGATAGTATATAACCTAATTAGAGGCTAAGTATGCTGCTGCTGCTGCTGCTAAGTCACTTCAGTCGTGTCCGACTCTGTGTGACCCCATAGGCGGCAGCCCACCAGGCTCCCCCATTCCTGGGATTCTCCAGGCAAGAATACTGGAGTGGGTTGCCATTTCCTTCTCCAATGCATGAAAGAGAAAAGTGAAAGTGAAGTCGCTCAGTCTGTCCGACTGTTAGCAACCCCATGGACTGCAGCCCACCAGGCTACTCCGTCCATTGGATTTTCCAGGCAAGAGTACTGGGGTGGGGTGCCATTGCCTTCCCCAAGGCTAAGTATATAAGAAAAAATTAGCAGCCACACCAAGTGCTTGCTTTTTCAAACTTGAACACACAAAATTATAGGATAAAGAAGGAAGGAAGGAAAAGGCAAATGCCACAGTCTATTTTTCACAAGCTCACTATTCAAGCGGGAGGCTGAACCTAACCTACTGGGTCAATAATTATGAGATTTATGGAGGAAAACTGGGTCATCTCTAAAGCATAGATTCTCATTTAATTTGGGCATTGGAAGATACTGGCCAGTAAAATAACGTATCTAAGTATATGGGTTCCAGATTAGGACTAAATTGGATTACAATTCCAGTGCCATCACTAATTACCTCTATATCCTTTGCTAAATTGTTTCATGTTTTTATGAAACAGTTTCCTCATCTATAATTATGGAGGGTAGGGGCAGGTAATAATATTAGTAGTTTCTATCACATCAAACTGTTGAGAGGATTGTTCAACCCAGTGTCTGACACCTGGTAAACACCCCAAAGGTCATTATTAGCAAGTGACATTCCAGGTAGAAGAATAAAACAAACAGGGGTCTGGTATTAGGTATGCAGGGCTTCCCTGGTGGCTCAGATGGTAAAGAATCTGCCTGCAATGTGGGAGACCTGGGTTTGATCCCTGGGTTGGGAAGATACCCTGGAGGAGGGCATGGCAACCCATTCCAGTATTCTTGCCTGAAGAATCCAATGGACAGAGGAGCCTGGCAGGCTACAGTCCAGGGATCATAAAGAGTCCGACATGACTGAGCAACTAAGCACAGCACAGCATAGCACAGTACATTAGGTATACAAGGACGAATAACAACAAATAAGACTAGAAAGAATTCACTATGGGTCATAGGAAGGCCGAGAATGTCATTCTAAAGAGTTTAGATTTATTTTATAGTCACTGGGGAGGCACGGAAGGCTTATGATCAGGCAAGTCCAAATACCATCAAATATAGTCTCAGAAAGATATGTCGGTTTTTAAATGGAAAACTAAATCAATTCATTTTGACAGACTGAAGCCACAACTGTGAGCATTATCATGTCTGTCCAAACTCATTGTCAGTTCAGTTCAGTTCAGTTGCACAGTGGTGTCAGACTCTTTGCAACCCCATGGACTGCAGCATGCCAGGTTGCCCTGTCCATCATCAATTCCCAGAGCTTACTCAAACTCATGTCCATCAAATCAATGATGGCTTCCAACCATCTCATCCTCTGTCGGCCCCTTCTCCTTCCACTGTCGATCTTTCCCAGCATTAGGGTCTTTTCCAATGAGTCAGTTCATTGGATCAGGTGGCCAAAGTATTGGAATTTCTGCTTCAGCATCAGTCCTTCCAATGAATATTCAGGACTGATTTCCTTTAGGATGGACTGGTCGGATCTCCTTGTAGTCCAAGGGACTCTCAAGAGTCTTCTCCAACATCACAATTCAAAAGCATCAAATTTTTGGTACTCAGCTTTCTCTATAATCCAACGCTCACATCCATACATGACCACTGGAAAAACCATAGCCTTGACTAGACAGACCTTTGTTGGCAAAGTAATGTCTCTACTTTCTAATATGCTGTCTAGGTTGGTCACAGCTTTCCTTCCAAGGAGGAAGCATCTTTTAATTTCATGGCTGCAGTCACCATCTGCAGTGATTTTGGAGCCCCCCAAAATAAAGTCTGTCACTGTTTCCATTGTTTTCCCATCTATTTGCCATGAAATGGTGGGACTGGATGCCATGATCTTAGTTTTCTGAATGTTGAGTTTTAAGCCAACTGCTTCACTCTCCTCTTTTACTTTCATCCAGAAGCTGTTTAGTTCTTCTTCACTTTCTGCCATAAGGGTGATGTCATCTGCATATCTGAGGTTATTGATATTTCTCCTGGCAATCTTGATTCCAGCTTGTGCTTCATTCAGCCTGGCATTTCTCATGATGTACTCTGCATATAAGATAAATAAGCAGTGTGACAATACACAGCCTTGAAGTACTCCGTTCCCAATTTAGAACCAGTCTGTTGTTCCACATCTGGTTCTATCTGTTGCTTATTGACCTGCATATGGATTTTTCAGGAGGCAGGTTAAGGTGGTCTGGTATTCCCATCTCTTGAAGAATTTTCCACAGTTTGTTGCAATCTAGACATTCAAAAGCTTTTGCATAATCAAAAAAGCAGAAGTAGACGTTTTTCTAGAACTCTCTTGCTGTTCTAATGATCCAATAGATGTTGGCAATTTGATCTCTGATTCCTCTGCCTTTTCTAAATCCAGCTTGAACATCAAGAAGTTCATGGTTCACATATTGCTGAAGCCTGGCTTGGAGAATTTTGAGCATTCCTTTGCTAGCGTGTGAGATGAGTGCAATTGTGTGATAGTTTGAACATTCTTTGGCATTACCTTTCCTTGGGATTGGAATGAAAACTGACCTTTTCCAGTCCTGTGGCTACTGCTGAGTTTTCCAAATTTGCTGGCATGTTGAGTGCAGCACTTCCACAGCATCGTTTTTTAGGATTTGAAATAGCTTAGCTGGAATTTCATCACCACCACTAGCTTTGTTCATGTTTCCTAAGGCCCATTTGACTTTGCATTCCAGGATTTCTGGCTCTCAGTGAGTGATCACATCATCACGGTTATCTGGGGTCATGAAGATCTTTTTTGTATAGTTCTTCTGTGTATTCTTGCCACCTCTTCTTAGTATCTTTTGCTTCTGTTAGGTCCCTACCATTTCTGTCCTTTATTGTGTCCATCTCTGCATGAAATGTTCCCTTGGTATCACTAATTTTCTTGAAGAGATCTCTAGCCTTTGCCATTCTATTGTTTTCCTCTATTTCTTTTCATTGATCACTGAAGAAGGCTTTCTTATCTCTCCTTGCTATTCTTTGGAACTCTGCATTCAAATGGGTGTATCTTTCCTTTTCTCCTGTGCCTTTAGCTTCTCTTCTTTTCTCAGCTATTTGTAAGCCCTCCTCAGACAACCATTTTGCCTTTTTTCACTTCTTTTTCTTGGGGGATGGTCTTGATCACTGCCTCCTGTACAATGTCACAAACCTCCATCCATAGTTCTTCAGGCACACTATCAGATCTAATCCCTTCGATCTATTTGTCTCATTGTAGTCTTTGCTTATGATCATTATTATATAATTACGAGTATAGTAATAATTTGCATTTCAGTTTTATACTTTTATTGAAACTTGAAAGTCCTATTAGACCTGACTGTGAATCTACAATTATAGAAGAATTTCTCCTGTTACTCTGACATTCTAAATTGTTCCCCAGAGTTAGACAATGCAGAGGAATAAAAGGCAAATAAATGTAGTGGTGGTGGTTTCATCGCTAAGTCGTGTCCAACTCTTTGCAACCCCATGGACTGTAGCCTGCCAGGCTTCTCTGTCCATGGGATTCTCCAGGCAAGAATACTGGAGTGGGCTGCCATTTCCTTCTCCAATAAATGTAGTGCTTGGAGGGAAAGATGATTTCTTAAAAGAAAGTCAGGAAATTGCAGCTCATTCCCAAGTGGCATTCGTGGTAAAAACACAGCTGCCAATGCAGGAGATGTAAGAGACTTGGGTTTGATGCCTGGGATGGGAAGATCCTCTGGAGGAGGGCATGGCAACCCACTCCAATATTCTTGCCTGGGTCCATGGTTTCACACAGAGTCAAACATGACTGAAGCAAATTAGCATGCATTCACTTGATCCTCAGGGCACAGGAATGTTGGGCCTCATATGCAAGAGAAGATTTCAGGGTCATTCTTGGGATGGTTTTTTGGTTAAAGTAGAGAGGTCTCAAACTGGTGATTCTGAGAAACACTAAGCCAGGAGATAAGAGGGAGTGGAGAGAAGAGGGAAGAAATAAACGATAAACAGAAGGATGAAGTAGTGTGTTGAAAGTCAGAGTAATAAATAGGTAAATAGCTAAGATTTTCATGGCAGAGTCCCCAGAAGCTAAAGGGGAGAGTTAGGCAGAGTGAGTTTGGATTAGGATGCTATAGACCAAGGGCTTATCTGAAGTCCTGTCTCAGAACATATTGAGGAAGGTGAGTGGGAGGCGGTTTATGAGCCCTGAATAAACTATGAAATTATAGAAATTAAAGTCATGGCATCAAACTTGAACTGTGAAACTTGTAGAAGGAAGAATTTTAGTTCATAGGCAATTATCAAATGAAAACAGTTTCCTTTGAGAACAATGACTTTTTTATGCCATGAAATTATTTATATGCTGTTCAGTTCAGTTCAGTCGCTCAGTCGTGTCTGACTCCTTGCGACCCCATGAATCGCAGCATGCCAGGCCTCCCTGTCCATCATCAGCTCCTGGAGTTCACTCAAACTCATGTCCATCAAGTTGGTGATGCCATCCAGCCATCTCATCCTCTGTCATCCCCTTCTCCTCCTCCCCCAACCCCTCCCAGCATCAGGGTCTTTGCCAATGAGTCAACTCTTCCCATGAGGTGGCCAAAGTATTGGAGTTTCAGCTTTAGCACCAGTCCTTCCGATGAACACTCAGGACTGATCTCCTTTAGGATGGACTGGTTGGATCTCCTTGCAGTCCAAGGGACTCTCAAGAATCTTCTACAACACCACAGTTCAAAAGCATCAATTCTTCGGCACTCAGCTTTCTTCACAGTTCAACTCTCAAATCCATTCATGACCACTGGAAAAACCGTAGCCTTGACTAGATGGACCTTTGTTGGCAAAATAATGTCTCTGCTTTTTAATATGTTGTCTAGTTTGGTCATAACTTTTCTTCCAAGGAGTAAGCGTCTTTTCATTTCATGGCCGCAGTCACCATCTGCAGTGATTTTGGAACCCTGCAAAATAAAGTCTGACACTGTTTCTACCGTTTCCCCATCTATTTCCCATGAATTGATGGGACCGAATGCCATGATCTTTGTTTTCTGAATGTTGGGCTTTAAGCCAACTTTTTCACTCTCCTCTTTCACTTTCATCAAGAGGCTTTTTAGGTCCTTTTCACTTTCTGCCATAAGGGTGGTGTCATCTGCATATCTGAGGTTATTGATATTTCTTACAGCAATCTTGATTCCAGCTTGTGCTTCTTCCAGCCCAGCATTTCTCATGATGTACTCTGCATATAAGTTAAACAAGCAAGGTGACAATATACAGCCTTGATGTACTCCTTTTCATATTTGGAACCAGTCAGGCACTCTGTCTATCAGATCTAGTCCCTTAAATCTATTTCTTACTTCCACTGTATAATCATAAGCGATGTGATTTAGGTCATACTTGAATGGTCTAGTGGTTTTCCCTACTTTCTTCAATTTAAGTCTGAATTTGGCAATAAGGAGTTCATGATCTGAGCCACAGTCAGCTCCCAGTCTTGTTTTTGCTGACTGTATAGAGCTTCTCCATCTTTGGTTGCAAAGACTATAATCAATATGTTTTCAGTGTTGACCATCTGGTGATGTCCATGTGTAGGGTCTTCTCTTGTGTTGTTGGAAGAGGGTGTTTGCTATGACCAGTGTGTTCTCTTGGCAAAACTCTATTAGCCTTTGCCTTGCTTCATTCTGTACTCCAAGACCAAATTTGCCTGTTACTCCAGGTGTTTCTTGACTTGCTACTTTTGCATTCCAGTTCCCTATAATGAAAAGGGCATCTTTTTTGAGTGTTAGTTCTAAAATGTCTTGTAGGTCTTCATAGAACCATTTAACTTCAGCTTCTTCAGTGTTACTCATTGGGACATAGGCTTGGATTACTCTGATATTGAATGGTTTGCCTTGGAAATGAAAAGAGATCATTCTGTTGTTTTTGAGACTGCATCCAAGTACTGCATTTTGGACTCTTTTGTTGACCATGATGGCTACTCCATATTTTCTAAGGGATTCCTGCCCACAGTAGTAGATTTAATGGTCATCTGAGTTAAATTCACCCATTCCAGTCCATTTTAGTTCACTGATTCCTACAATGTTGACGTTCACTCTTGCCATCTCCTGTGTGACCACTTCCAATTTGCCTTGATTATGAACCTGACATTCCAGGTTCCTATGCAGTATTGCTCTTTACAGCATTGGACCTTGCTTCTATCACCAGTCACATCCACAACTGGGTATTGTTTCTGCTTTGGCTCCATCCCTTCATTATTTCTGGAGTTATTTCTCCACTGATCTCCAGTAGCATATTGGTCACCTACTGACCCGGGGAGTTCCTCTTTCAGTATCTTATCATTTTGCCTTTTCATACTGTTCATGAACAGTATTTATACACTGCTGCTGCTGCTGCTGCTGCTAAGTCGCTTTAGTCGTGTCCAACTCTGTGCGGCCCCATAGATGGCAGCCCACCAGGCCCCCCCTGTCCCGGGATTCTCCAGGCAAGAACACTGGAGTGGGTTGCCATTTCCTTCTCCAATGCATGAAAGTGAAAAGTGAAAGTGAAGTTGCTCAGTCGTGCCCGACTCTTAGCGGCCCCATGGACTGCAGCCTACCAGGCTCCTCCATCCATGGGATTTTCCAGGCAAGAGTACTGGAGTGGGGTGCCATTGTCTTTTCTGATTTATACACTGCTGCTGCTGCTAAGTCACTTCAGTCGTGTCCGACTCTGTGTGACCCCATAGACGGGAGCCCACCAGGCTCCCCCATTCCTGGGATTCTCCAGGCAAGAATACTGGAGTGGGTTGCCATTTCCTTCTCCAATGCATGAAAGAGAAAAGTGAAAGTGAAGTCACTCAGTCTGCCCGACTGTTAGCGACCCCATGGACTGCAGCCCACCAGGCTACTCCGTCCATTGGATTTTCCAGGCAAGAGTACTGGGGTGGGGTGCCATTGCCTTCCCCGGATTTATACACTAGTAGGCCTATATTATGCAGAACTGAATTCTACGTTATTCTCATCACTGTCCTTAGGAGAGAATGAAGGGAAGCATCAGTCAAGTTCTTATTGATGATTTTTGAATTTATATTTGGTACAATAGAGAACTAAGTAAATTATGGTGCATTAATTGTATGGAATTCCATACAGCATGAAAATGGATATACATGGAAACCAAATTTAAATGAAAAGCAAATTGTAATAAAGGGCAAAAATCATATATGATCTCCAACTATAGCTATGTGAGCACATTTTTTAAAATAAAATATATGAGTAGAAACTGGAAATAAACATAGAGAAATAAAAATGACTTTGTTATATTGGTAGAGACAGAATCTTTTCTCTTCCAAGTTTTATGATATATTCCTTTAATATGATGCTTTTCTCCTTTTTGTTTTTGCTCTTCAAGAGTAATTAATGCTTGTGACAAAAAAGTTAAGGGAGTAAAGAATTACGGATACGAAAAAGGAAAAGTTCTCAAATTCAGTTTTCACTCACATGAATGTACATATATTTCTCCATATAATAGTAAGATGAGCCCATATCCCAATTTGAGACAATTAGGGGATCACTGAAGATTCCAATACTGATTCCTTTCTTAGCCCATTCTTTCTTTCCGGCTATGTCATGCAATGACTTCAACTACCACATCTTCAGTTCAGTTCAGTTCACTTCAGTCGCTCAGTCGTGTCCGACTCTTTGTGACCCCATGAATCGCAGCACGCCAGGCCTCCCTGTCCTTCACCAACTCCCGGACTTCACTCAGACTCACGTCCATCGAGTCCATGATGCCATCCAGCCATCTCATCCTCTGTCGTCCCCTTCTCCTCCTGCCCCCAATCCGTCCCAGCATCAGAGTCTTTTCCAATGAGTCAACTCTTTGCATGAGGTGGCCAAAGTACTGGAGTTTCAGCTTTAGCAACATTCCTTCCAAAAAACACCCAGGGCTGATCTCCTTCAGAATGGACTGGTTGGATCTCCTTGCAGTCCAAGGGACTCTCAAGAGTCTTCTCCAACACCACAGTTCAAAAGCATCAATTCTTGGGCACTCAGCTTTCTTCACAGTCCGACTCTCACATCCATACATGACCACTGGAAAAACCATAGCCTTGACTAGACAGACCTTAGTCAGCAAAGTAATGTCTCTGCTTTTGAATATGCTATCTAGGTTGGTCATAACTTTTCTTCCAAGGAGTAAGTGTTTTTAATTTCATGGCTGCAGTCACCATCTGCAGTGATTTTGGAGCCCAAAAATATAAAGTCTGACACTGTTTCCACTGTTTCCCCATCTATTTCCCATGAAGTGATGGGACTGGATGCCATGATCTTCGTTTTCTGAATGTTGAGCTTTAAGCCA
>SJYX01013573.1:432416-463663 GCA_006410675.1 Oreotragus oreotragus | reverse complement strand
TATTTGGAACCAGTCTGTCGTTCCATGACCAGTTCTAACTGTTGCTTCCTGACCTGCATACAGATTTCTCAAGAGGCAGGTCAGGTGGTCTGGTATTCCCATCTCTTTCAGAATTTTCCACAGTTTATTGTGATCCACACAGTCAAAGGCTTTGGCATAGTCAATAAAGCAGAAATAGATGTTTTTCTGGAACTCTCTTGCTTTTTCCATGATCCAGCGGATGTTGGCAATTTGATCTCTGGTTCCTCTGCCTGTTCTAAAACCAGAAAGACCATTTAATTTTTAAAGATCAACAATACCAAAAGCATAAATTAAAGTGCAAGAAAAAACTTTTTATAAATATGATTTAATTAAAGATTTTAAATTTATTTTCTCCCACAGTAGTTAAGCATGCCTTTTAAACGAATAAGAGCTGAGAAAAATTAGCATGTGCATCATTCAGGATAAGAGGAGCCAACATGCAAAGTCTCTAAAAGATGAAGTTTGACCAGGTCATGTGTAAAATCCTTTCATGCTTTGACATTGTGTAGGATATGACAATGATAATGAACCCATCAAAGTAGTATGTGCTCAACAAACTCTTATACACATTGTGAAAGGAATGTGAAATGAAAAGAAACAGGCCCCTAGCCCAGGGCAAGCTATTAAAGGTAGATAAAGATTAACCAGGGCTGGAAAGCCCCGGGCCCTGGCGCCAAAAAGTAACCACAGTGTTTGTACAAGATAAGGAAGTAAGAGCAGAAAAGACAGGATCTTGCAAAACCGCAAAATGTCACGGCAAATGACTAAACGCTGTTTTCAAACTAGCCAATAATGCTCTGACAAGGAGCTTAGACCCCCACCGCCCTAACCTGTAGGCTCAAAAACGCTTGTGCGCGCGGGTTTGGAGCCTCCAATTCTCTGCTACTCTGGTGGGGGCCCGAATCCGGATTCGTGAATAAAGCAATTGCTAACTGAGTGGCTTCCCTGGTGGTCATTTACGCGGCGGTCCCTAACACACATTAGGTAAAATTTATTAAGTGTTTGAGTTTGTGGCATAGGTTGTAAATGCTGAAGAAATTCAGATAGAAGGTTTGCAGAAACAGAAAGTAAAGGGTTGGAATGCCAAGAATATAATTTCTGTGTTCAACTTTGAGTTTTGGGATAAATTTTTGAGATGGTTCCCAAAGCCCTTAAAGAAGGGTCATTAATTGTATTACTTATTTTTGTGATTTTTTAATTCTTGGTATTTTTATACTTGATTGGTGAGAGAGATAAGGGAAATGGAAAGGAAGAAATATAACTTACATTTATGAAGAGCTTTCCATATGGTAAGAAGCACATATATACTATCATATTTAACTTTCACAACAATCGCCAGAAGTGTGTAAGTCAGTATTATTATTCCTAGTTTTTACATATTAAAAAAAAAAGCCACAGAGAGGTCTGGTAAATTCCCAAAGTTCATTTTCATAGTATGAAAACAGATCCAGAAATAAAACCTAGATCTTATTAACTCCAAAACCCTTACTCCTTTCACTACTATGCCACTTCCAGTTAGCATGCTTTCTGAAGACATTCTTCTCACATTATTTCAATGTGAATAACAAGAAGAATTCTCAGATAAGATTTTAGAGTTTAGGAACTAATCACTCATTCACATAGAACTTTTGTTCAATAAGCTGTATTCAAAACCTTTGATACCTTCAGTGTACTACCTGAACCTCATCTTGAGCTCTGAAGATCCTTTTATAATGAACAGATTCATTCTCCAAGTTCTCCCAATATTATTTATACATCACAAAAGAAAAATCAAAATGGAGAATTCCCTGGTGGTCCGGTGGTTAGGACTCCATGTTTCCACTGCAGGGGCCCAGGTTTGATCCCTGGCTGGGGAACTAAGATCCCACAAGCCATGCAGTGCAGCCATAAAGAGAGAGAGAGAATTCAAATGGCTCTCAAACCTAGGGGGAATATAAAATCACTCATAATTTGATAAAATCAAATTAAAACCACACTGAGATACTATTTCTCAACTTTCAGACTGACAAAAATTTAAAAGTATGACAACAGATTCTGTTTCTTAGGTTGTGGGAAAACAAGTACTCTGATATATCACTGATGGGAATTCCAATTGGTACAGCTTTTCTGGAATGAAATCTGACACTATCTTAGAAAACCATACATGCACTTTAATTTGACTGATCAACCTTACTCCTAAGAATGTAATCTGAAGATAAACTTCCAACAACATAAAAATATGTATGTGCCAGGTTGTTTATTCCAACATCCTTTTGCAATAGCAAAATACTGGGAAACAACCTAAATGTTCACACATAGGAGAGTGGGCAAATAAACTGTGGTATTTCTAAATAATGAAGAACTGCATTAGTTATATATTTCAGTGAAATAAACAACCACAAAGTTTGTGGCTTTAAAACCACATGTTTATTGATTCAAGTTTTCTCTGAGCCAGCAATCCTGGCATGTTTTAGCTGAGTCTTCTGCTTTAGAGATTCTCACAAGATGCAATTAAGGTGTTGGCCAGGACTGGGACTTATTTGAAGCTAAACTAGGGAAAGATCCACCTCCAAGCTTATATGATTGTTGGA
Organism: Oreotragus oreotragus; assembly: GCA_006410675.1. Lineage (NCBI taxonomy): Eukaryota > Metazoa > Chordata > Mammalia > Artiodactyla > Bovidae > Oreotragus > Oreotragus oreotragus. The sequence continues at coordinate 461,072 of SJYX01013573.1, read as the reverse complement.
AGGACTCAGATCCTTCTGGATTCAGCCTTTCACTAATTGTCAATGGGAATTGTCCTTAGCAACTATAGGGTTACCATAGATTTTTGCTATGTGGGCCTCTTCATACGGTGGCTTCCTTTATTAAAGCCAGCAAGGTAGAGACTCAATGTAGTCTTCTGAAACATAGTCATTACAATCTTATTCAACATAATCATAGATGTAACATCCTATCACTTTTGCCATATTCCACTGGTTAGAGGCAAGTCATAAATAATGTCCACATTCGAGAAAAGGGAATTATGCAAGGGGATGAGAATTAGGAGACAGAGATCATGGAGTACCTTCAGAGTCTATCTTGTTAGAAGTACTATGTAGTTGTAAAAAAAAAAAAAAATATGAGAGCACTTCTTGTTCAAGATGGCAGAGTAGAAGGACGTGCACACATCTCCTCCTGTGAGAGCACCAAAATTGCAACTAGCTATTGAACAACCATCAACAGAAGGATTCTGGAACCTACCAAAAATAGATACCCCACATCCAAAGACAAAGATTAAGCTGCAGTGAGACAGTAAGAGGTGTGCAAACACAATAATATCTAATCCCATACCACCCAGGTGGGTAACCTACAAACTGGAGAACAAGAATACCAAAGAAGTTCTCCCACTGTTTTGAAAATCCTGAGCCTCATATCTCAGCCTCGAGATCTGGCAAAGAGACTGGGACTCGCCAGTGAATCTGACGTTGAAGGCCAATAGGATTTGATTACAGGATTTTTTTACAGGACTGGGGGAAAACAGAGACTCCATTCTTGGAAGACACAAAAAACTCTTGTGCACACCAAGACCCAGGAGAAAGAAGCAGTGACCTCATGGAAGACTGAACCAGATCTACCTGCTAGTGTTGGAGAATCTCCTGTGGAGGTGTGAGTAATCAGTGACTCACTGCAGGGACCATTGGCACTAACAACAAGCAGTCCTGGAAGGGGCCCCTTGGCATAAGTTCTCTTGGAGGTTGACATTAACCCTATCTTAGAGTCCAAAGACCCCAGGGCTGGATGGTCTCAGGTCAAACAACTAACAGGGAGGGAGTGCAACTCCCCCATCAGCAGATACTTGGATTAAAGTTTTATTGAGCATGGTCCTGCCCACCAGAGAAAGACCCAATTTTTCCCACTGCCTGTCCCTCCCATCAGGAAGCTTAGACAAGTCTCTTAGCCTCCTCCATCAGAGGGCAGGTGGAAGCAGCAAGAAGAACAACAACTCGCAGTGGCTAGAATGAAAACCACATTACAGAACATTAATCAGAATGAAACAACAGAGGGTTATGTCCCAGATAAAGGGACAAGATAAAACTGTAGAAAAACAACTAAATGAAGTGGAGATAGGCAACCATCCAGGAAAAGAATTCAGAATGATTGTGAGGATTATCCAGGATCTCAGAAACAGAATGGAGAAGATGCAAGAAATATCTACCAAAGACTAAGAAGGAGTAAAGAACAAACAGAGATGAATAATACACTAGAAGGAATCAATAGCAGAATAACTGAGGTCAAAGAATGGAGGTGACCTGGAGGACAGAATGATGGAAATCACTGCTGCAGAACAGAATACAGAAAAAAAAAAGAAAGAAAGAAAAAAAAAAAAGAAGACAGCCTCAGAAACTTCTGGGACAACATTAAACACACCAACATTTGCATTATAGGGATCCTAGAAGGAAAAGAAAGAGAAAAGACCTGAGAAAATACTTGAAGAGATAATAGCTGAAAACTTCCCAAACATGGGAAAGGAAATGGTCAACCAAGTCCAGGAAGCACAGAGTGCCAGGCAGGATAAACCCAAGGAGGAACACATGGAGATACACAATAATCAAAATGATGAAAATAAAAGACAAAGATAAAATATTTAAAGAAATAAAGAGAAAAGGACAAATAATATACAAGGGAACTCCCATAAGGTTATCAGCTGATTTCTCAACAGAAACTCTACAAGACAGAAGAGAATGACACGATATAGTTAAAGTGCTGAAACAGTAGAAACTACAACTAAGAATACTCTACCCAGCAAGACTCACCTTCAGATTTGACAGAAAAATAAAATACTTTCCAGACAAGTAAATGTGGAGAGAATCTACCAAACTAGTTTAACAATAAATGCTAAAGGAATTTCTCTGGGCAGGAAACACAATAGAAGGAAAAGACCTACACAAAATAAACCCAAAACAATTAAGAATATGGTAATATGATCATACATATCGGTAATTACCTTATATGTAAATGGGTGAAACGCACCAACCAAAAGACATAGACTGGCTGGCTGGATGGAAACATGTGCATGTATGCACTTCCACTTACCACATCACTCTACTTAACCCTCCAAACTGTATGTAATTATTTTATATTGTTAGGTTAATCATGTCTCCATTATGACTTGCAACTGTTGTTCAGTGGCTAAATCATGTCTGACTCTTTTGCAGCCCAATGGACTGCAGCACGCCAGGCTCTTCTGTCCTTTACTGTCTCCCAGATTTCCCGAAATTTATATTATTGAGTCAGTGATGCTATATAAACATCTCATGGCTCATGACATCAGATGGCCAACACATTGAGCTTCAGCATCAGTCCTTCCAATGAATATTCAGTACTGATTTCCTTTAGGATGGATTGTTTGGATCTCCTTGCAGTCCAAGGGACTCTCAAGAGTCTTCTCCAACATCACAGTTCAAAAGCATCAGTTCTTCAGTGCTCAGCTTTCTTTATAGTCCACTCTCACATCCATACACGACTACTGGAAAAACCGTAGCCTTGACTAGAGAGTCCTTTATTGGCAAAGTAATGTCTCTGCAAAGAATATAATCAATCTGATTTCGGTGTTGACCATCTGGTGATGTCCATGTGTAGAGTCTTCTCTTGTGTTGCTGGAAGAGGGTGTTTGCTATGACCAGTGAATTTTCTTGGCAAAACTCGATTAGTCTTTGCCCTGCTTCATTCCGCATTCCAAGGCCAAATTTGCCTGTTACTCCAGGTGTTTCTTGACTTCCTACTTTAGCATTCCAGTCCCCTAGAATGAAAAGGACATCTTTTTTGGGTGTTAGTTCTACAAGGTCTTGTAGGTCTTCATAAATCCGTTCAACTTCAGCTTCTTCAGCATTACTGGTTGGGGCATATACGTGGATAACTGTGATATTGAATGGTTTGCCTTGGAAACGAACAGAGATCATTCTGTCNTTCCGTTCAGCAAAACACAGGCCTAACCCACCAAGCCAAAGCTTTCCCAAACACCAGGTTCAGAAAACGCGTAGGCCGAGACAGCTGGGACCCGTGAGACGGAGTTGTGTTTTACCTCATGGGCTCAGCAGTCATGTTTTCGCTTCTACGCCCTGTAGGATTCAGCGACCGTAGGGCGCGACTCTGCCCTCCCCGGCGCGCAGTTAGGGTAGAATGCACTGGACCCTTAGTCGTCACTAGATCTGTCGCTGGATCCTCCCCACAGCTCAAAGGCCGGCACCGCTGCCACCGCTGCAGGAGCCGCGGAAACAAAGCGACGCTGCCGCCGCCGCCATTTTGTTGGGCCGAGGCTCAGGCAGCAGAATTGGCGCGTCCTCCCTCTTCCTCTTTCAGTCGGCAATTGGCTGCCTTATCTGCAGTGCAGATTCGTATTGGCTACAGAAATTCACCTTCTTTGGGGGCCTGTTGCTAAGGAGGTCTACGTCATTTGATCCCCTCCGCCTTTTCATTGGGGGTCTAATTTAGTCCCATTGACTTGAAAGTGCTAGTGACGTATTTTGACTTTATTGTGAAAATGCTTTTTAATCCATCCTCTTTTCCCTGACATATTGACAAAACAATAACAACAACATACGTTTATTGAGCGTTTAATATATACCCACACTATGTGTGTTAGTCCCTGGGTCATGTGGGATTCTGCGAGCCCATGCACTGGAGCCTGCCTGTCACCTCTGTCGATGGAATTCTCCAGGCAAGAATACTGGAGTAGATTGCCTTATCCTGCTCCAGGGGATCCTCCTAACTCAGGGATAGACCTGGGTCTCCAGCATTGCAATCAGATTAGTTATTGTCTGAACACCCAGCACTATCAGTTCAGTTCAGTGGTTCAGTTGTGTCCGACTCTGTGACCCCATGGACTGCAGCACACCAGGATTCCCTGTCCATCACCAACTCCTGGAGTTTACTCAAACTCATGTCCATCCAGTCGGTGATACCATCTAATCATCTCATTCTCTGTTGTCTCCTTCTCCTCCTGCTTTCCCAGCATCAGGGTCTTTTCCAGTGAACCAGTTCTTCGCATCAGATGGTCAAAGTATTGCAGCTTCAGCTTCAGCTTCCTTCCAATGAATATTCAGGACTGTTTTCCTTTAGGATTGACTGGTTGAATCTTCTTACAGTCCAAGGGACTTTCAAGAGGCTTCTTCAACACCACAATTCAAAAGCATCAATTCTTTGGCACTCAGCTTTCTTTATAGTCCAACTCTCACAAGGGATTCTGCGAGCCCATGCACTGGAGCCTGCCTGTCACCTCTGTCGATGGAATTCTCCAGGCAAGAATACTGGAGTAGATTGCCTTATCCTGCTCCAGGGGATCCTCCTAACTCAGGGATAGACCTGGGTCTCCAGCATTGCAATCAGATTAGTTATTGTCTGAACACCCAGCACTATCAGTTCAGTTCAGTGGTTCAGTTGTGTCCGACTCTGTGACCCCATGGACTGCAGCACACCAGGATTCCCTGTCCATCACCAACTCCTGGAGTTTACTCAAACTCATGTCCATCCAGTCGGTGATACCATCTAATCATCTCATTCTCTGTTGTCTCCTTCTCCTCCTGCTTTCCCAGCATCAGGGTCTTTTCCAGTGAACCAGTTCTTCGCATCAGATGGTCAAAGTATTGCAGCTTCAGCTTCAGCTTCCTTCCAATGAATATTCAGGACTGTTTTCCTTTAGGATTGACTGGTTGAATCTTCTTACAGTCCAAGGGACTTTCAAGAGGCTTCTTCAACACCACAATTCAAAAGCATCAATTCTTTGGCACTCAGCTTTCTTTATAGTCCAACTCTCACATCCATACATGACTACTGGAAGAACCATGGCTGGGAGTAGATGGAACTTTGTCATCAAAGTAATGCCTCTGCTTTTTAATATGCTGTCTAGGTTTGTCATAACTTTTTTCCCAGGGAGCAAGCGTCTCTTAATTTCATGACTGCAGTCACCATCTGCAGTGATTTTGGGGCTCAAGAAAATGTTTACATTGTTTTCCCATCTATTTGCCATGAAGCAATGGGACCAGATGCCATGATCTTCTTTTTAGGAATGTTGAGTTTAAAGCCAACTTTTTCACTCTCCTCTATCACTTTCATGATGAGGCTCCTAGTTCCTCTTTTCTTTCTCCCATAAAGGTGGTGTCATCTGCATATCTGAGGTTATTGATATTTCTGCCTGCAATCTTGATTCCAGCTTGTGTCTCATCCAATCTGGCATTTCGCATGATGTACTCTGCATATAAGTTAAATAAGTAAGATGACAACATATAGCCTTTGATATGGCCTTTCCCAATTTGGAACCAGCTCGTTGGTCCATTTCTGATTCTAACTGTAGCTTCTTGACCTGCATACAGATTTCTCAGGAGGCAAGTAAGGTGGTCTGGTATTCCCATCTCTTTAAGAATTTTCCACAGTTTATTGTGATCCACACAGTCAAAGACTTTAACATCAATGAAGCAGAAGAGATGGTTTTCTGGAATTCTATTGCTTTTTCTATGATCCAAAGGATGTTGGCAATTTGATCTCTGGTTTCTGTGCCTTCTCTAAATCCAGCTTGAACATCTGGAAGTTCTCAGTTCACAAACTGCTGAAGCCTGGCTTGGGGAATTTTGAGCATTACTTTGCTAGCATGTAAGATGAGTGCAACTGTGTGGTAGTTTGAACATTCTTTGGCGTTGCCTTTTTATGGTATTGGAATGAAAACTGACCTTTTCCAGTACTATGGACTGATCTTTAGAATGGACTGGTTGGATCTCCTTGCTATCTAAGGGACTCTCAAGAATCTTCTCCAACATCACAGTTCAAAAGCATCAATTCTTCAGTGCTCAGCTTTCTTTATAGTCCAACTCTCACATCCATACATGACTAATGGAAAAACCATAGCCTTGACTAGATGGACCTTTGTTGACAAAGTAATATCTCTGCTTTTTAATATGCTGTCTAGGTTGGTCATAACTTTCCTTCCAAGGAGTAAGCATCTTTTAATTTCCTTGCTGCAATCGCCATCTGCAGTGATTTTGGAGCCCAGAAAAATAAAGTCAGCCACTGTTTCCACTGTTTCCCCATCTATAGTATTGGTATAATATATAGAAAATGGAACAGAAAAGAAGGCCCAGAAATAAACCCTTGCATGTATGGCCAAATGATTTTCAACTAAGGTGCCAAAACTAAAAAAGACACAACTAAGAAAGGACAATCTCTTCAATAAATGGTGTTGGGAAAATAAGATATCCAGTAGCAAAAAGTGAGGTAGTACCCTTAACTTAAAACATATACCAAAAAAAAAAAAGAAAAGAAAAGAAAGAAAGAAAGAAAAAAAAAAAAAACATATACAAAGATTACCTCAAAATGGCTTAAAGACTTAAACTTGTAAAATTCTTAAAAGAAAACATAGGAGGGAAGCTTCAGGTCATTAGATTCAGCAACTGATTTCTTAAATGTGACAGCAAAACACAAGCAATACAAGTAAAATAGATAAATAGGACTATATCAGATTTTTTAATTTATGCACATCAAAGGAAACTATCAACAGTGTGAAATGGCAACCTACAAAATGGAGGAAAATATTTGCAAATCTTATATGCAATAAGGGTTTAATATTCAGAATACGTAAAGACCTTTTACAACTAAAAAATAACAACAAATAAAAAGTTTAAAGATGGAGGAGGAAAAAGCAACCCACTCCAGTATTCTCGCCTGGAAAATTCCATGGACAGAGAAACCTGGCAGGCTACAGTCCATGGGGTCACAAAGAATCAGACACAATGGAGTGATTGAGCACACAGGCACACAGAACTGTTTTATTCCTGGTAGTGTGGAGATTCTTATAGCAAAGAATTGTAATTTATGTGCATTTTAATCTTTATTATTCAGAATGAGAAATAACATAAATTAGATTTGTACCTTTCTGTTCTAACTGGAACTTGTGAAGGTGGAAGAAATTTATTGATACAGTGACATTATGATGAGATTACAAAGTTATGTAACTACCTTAAATATTACTTGCAGCTACTCATCATCCACTGAGTAAAGGGGAAGGAGGTAAGGCAGGGCTGGGGCAGCTCACATTTATTAAATTTCTACTCTGTTGGGCATGTGCTAGACACATCTACATGTATGCTTTCATTTTTAATATGTGAGGAAACGTAACAGTACAGGAAGTAGAGCAAATTAAATTTATGCTTTTTTTTTTTTGTATAGATGGTCAACATTTTAAACTTTTTATATTCTTTTTCATCCACTTTTGGCCAACCAAATCTTTCGATTGTTCTCAGCTCTCTGAGTCACAATTACCTGGGATTGCTGTGTAGCGCTTATGTGACCAGAGGGACATTTAGTGGGTTTTTTAATGGGGGGTGGGGGATTGGAGAATTAGATTTTAAGTACTCAGAAGACTATAGTTAATGGTAGTGTATTAGATACTTTAAGTTTTTCTAAGAGGATAGATCTTAGTTACGTGCTCTTGCTGCAAAAACATTTTTATTTGGAAAAAAAGTGGGGTGGGAGACACAAAAGGAAACTTTTATAGGTGATGAATAAGTTTATGGCTTTAATTGTATTCTCACAGTTGTATGTTTATCTCCAAACTTGCTGAGTTTGTATACATTAAATATGTACAGCCTTTTGTATGTCAATCATATCCAATAAAGTGGTTTTTAAAAAACTTTTAAAAAAATGGTCAAAGGAATTGAGAATAGCAAGGAAAGACAAGAAGGCCTTCTTCAATAAACAATGCAAAGAAATAGAGGGAAACAACAGAAAGGGAAAGACTAGAGATCTCTTCAAGAAAATTGGAAATATCAAAGGAAAATTTAATCAAAGACGGGCACAGTAAAGGACAGAAAAAGTAAAGATAATAAAAGCAGAAGAAATCAAGAAGAAACTGAGAAAATACACAGAAGAACTGTACCAAAAAAAGTCTTAATGACCTGTATAACCATGATGGTGTGGTCACTCATGCAGAGCCAGACATTCTGGAGTGTGAAGTCAAGTGGGCCTTAGAAAGCACTGCTGTCAATAAAGCTAATGAAGGCAATGTAATCCCAGCAGAGCTATTTAATATCCTAAAAGATGATACTATCAAAGTGCTGCACTCAGTATATCAGCAAATTGAAAAACCCAGCAGTGGCCACAGGACTGGAAAAGGCCAGTCCTCATCCCAGTTCCCAAGAAGGGCAGTACTAAAGAATGTTCAAACCACTGGACAGTTGACCCATCTCCCATGCTGGTAAGGTTATGTTCAAAATCCTACATGCTAGGCTTCAGCATTATGTGAAATGAAAACTTTCAGATGTCCAACCTTGCTTTAGAAAAGGCAGAGAAATCAGGGATCAAATTGCCAACATTCACTGAATCATAGAGAAAGCAAGGGAATGCCAGAAAAACATCTATCTCTGTTTCATTGACTACACTAAAGCCTTTGACTGTGTGGATCATCTACCTCTGTTTCATTGACTACACTAAAGCCTTTGACTGTGTGAATCATAACAAACTGTGGAAAACTCTCAGAGATAGGAATCATTTCAGTTCAGTCATTCAGTCATGTCCAACTCTTTGAGACTCCATGGACTGCGGCACACCAGGCTCCCCTATCCATCATCAACCCCCAGAGCTTGCTCAGACTCATGTCAGTGATGCCATCCAACCATCTCATCTTCTGTTATCCCCTTCTCCTCCTGCCTTCAATCTTTCCGAGCATCAGGGTATTTTCCAATGAATCCGTTCTTCATATCAGATGGCCAAAGTATTAGAGCTTAAGCTTCAGCATCGGTCCTTCCAATGAATATTCAGGATTGATTTCCTTCAGGATGGACTGGTTTGATCTCCTTGCAGTCCAAGGGACTCTCAATAGTCTTCTCCAACACCACAATTCAAAAGCATCAATGCTTTGGCACTCAGATTTCTTTATGGTCCAACTCTCATATCCATACATGACTCCTGATCGCTTTGACTAGATGGACCTTTGTCAGCAAAGTAATGTCTCTGCTTTTTAATATGTTGTCTAGGCTTATCATAGCTTTTCTTCCAAGGAGCTAGCATCTTTTAATTTCATGTTTGTAACATTGTACGGGAAGCAGTGATCAAAACCATCCCCCAAAATAAGAAATGCAAGAAGGCAAAGTGGTTGTCTGAGGAGGCCTTACAAATAGCTAAGAAAAGAAGAGAAGTGAAAGACAAAGAGATGGGAATACCAAACCATCTCACCTGTCTCCTGTGAAACCTGTGTGTGGGTCAAGAAGCAACAATTTGAGTCTTGTATGGAACAACTGGTTCAGGATTGACAAAAGAGTATAACAAGGCTATTTTTATTGTCACCCTGTTTCTTTAACTTATACACAGAGCACATTATGAGAAATGCTGGGCTGGATGAGTTACAAGCTGGAATCAAGATTGCCAGGAGAAATATCAACAAACTCAGATATGCAGATGATACCACTCTAACAACAGAAAGCGAAAAGGAACTAAAGAGCCTCTTGATGAGGCTGAAGGAGGAGAATGAAAAAGCCAGCATAAAACTAAATATTAAAAAAAAAAAAACTATCATGGCATCCAGCCCCATCTCTTCATGGCAAATAGAAGGGGAAAATGTAGAAGCAGTGACAGATTTCCTCTTCTTGGGCTCTAAAATCACTACAGATGGTGAGTGCAGCCATGAAATTAGGAGATGATTGCTTCTTGGCAGGAAAGCTATGACAACTAGACAGTGTGTTAAAAAGCAAAGACATCACTTGGCAGACAAAGTTTCCATATAGTCAAGGCTGTGGTCTTTCCAGTAGTCATGTATGGTTATGAGAGCTGGACCATGAAGAAGGCAGAGCACTGAAGAACTGATGCTTCTGAACTGTGGTGCTAGAGAAGACTCTTCAGAGTCCCTTGGACTGCAAGGAGACCAAACCAGTCAATCTTAAAGGAAATCAACCCTGAATACTCATTGGAGGGACTGATGCTGAAGCTGAAGCTCCAATACCTTGGCCATCTGATACAAAGAGCTGACTCATTCGAAAAGGCTTTGATGCCTGGAAAGATTGAAAGCAGAAGAAGAGGGCAATAAAGAATGAGATAGCTGGATGGCATCACCGATGCAATGAACATGAACTTGGGCAAACTCCAGGAGGTGGTTAGAGACAGGAAAGCCTGGCATGCTGCAGTCCATGGAGGTGCAAAGAGTCAGACACAACTTGACAAATGAACAACAAAGGAACTGAATAGGCGATTTTCTAAAGAAGATATACAAATGGCCAACAAACAAGAAAACACGCTCATCACCACTAATCATAAGAGAATTCAAGGGACTTCCCAGATGGTATAGTGGCTAGGACTCTGTGTTCCCAGTGGAGGGGCCCCAGGTTCAATTTTTAGTCTGAGAACTGGATCTCATATGCTGAAACTAAAAGACCAGGTGAAAACAAATAAATAAAATATGCTGTAAGTATAGTCAAAACTCCTTTAAAAAAAAAATGCTGGTAAGGATGTGGTATAAAGATCCTCCTTGTGCACTGTTACTGGGAATATAAAATGGTGAAGCTGCTATTGAAAACAATATGGAGGCTCCTCAAAAAGTTTAAAAGAGAATTACCATATGATCCAACAACTTCACTTCTGGGTATATACTCAAAATAATCAACAGGATCTTGAACAGATAAATACCCACTGATATCCACTATAGCATTATTCACATTAGTTAGGGGGTGTGAGCAATGCAAATGCACATTAGCACATGAATGGATAAAGAAAATGGAATATTATGCAGCCTTAAAAAGGAAATTTTTTTCATACCCTGCATAGATGAACCTTGAGGATATTATGCTAAGCAAAATGTCAGTCATAAACGTCAAATACTGTGTGATTCCACTCATATGAAGTATTTAAATTTCTTTTTTCATTTTATTTTTTTGCCACACTACTTGGCACGTGGGATCTAAGTTCCTCAAGGAGGGATTGAACTAGCATCCCCTGCAGAGGAATCATGGAGTCTTAACCACTGGACCACCAGGGAAGTTCCATATGAAGTATTTTAAATAGTCAAATCAAATAAATAGAATGTAGAAAGGTGGTTGGAGAAGGCAATGGCAACCCACTCCAGTATTCTTGCCTGGAAAATCCCATGGATGGAGGAGCCTGGTAGGCTGTAATCCATGGGGTCGCTACTAGTAGGACACGAATGAGCAACTTCACTTTCACTTTTCACTTTCATGCATTGGAGAAGGAAATGGCAACCCACTCCAGTATTCTTGCCTGGAGAATCCCAGGGACGGGGGAGCCTGGTGGGCTGTCGTCTATGGGGTCACACAGAGTCAGACACGACTGAAGCGATTTAACAACAGCAGCAGCAGAAAGGTGATTGAAAGGACTGGGGAGATGGGTAGGAGAGAGGGGCATCCGTTTTTAATGGGTATAATGTTTCAATCTTTCAAAGTTAAATAGTCCTAGAGATCACAACAATTTAAGTATACTCAACACTGCTGAATGCTACACTTAAAATGGTAAATTTAATATTCTATGCTTTTAAACCACAATAAAGTACTTTTTTTAAAAGGCAGATATACATGCACATACATGTAATTTTTTTCTAGTTATATTGTTAAATTAAAAAAAAAAAAGCAAGTTGCATAACGCTGTATTTTAATACTTGTGTTGGAGAGTGAGGGGGCTTCCCAGGTAGCACTAGTGGTAATGAACCTGCCAGCCAATGCAGGAGACAAGAGAAGTGGGTTTGATCCCTCAGTCGGGAAGATCCCCTGGAGGAGGACACGGAAACCTGCTCCAGTATTCTTGCCTGGAGAATTCCATGGGCAGAGCAGCCTGGCAGGCTACACTCCATAGGGTTGCAAAGAATTGGACACGACTGAAGTGACTTAGCATGCATGCACGAAAGTGAGAGGAAGAAAAAGAGCCACAGAGTGACAGTGAGAGAGGATAAGAAGCAAAATAACTCTGAAAGAATGAAAATTATACTTAATAATAGTGATGACCTGGGGAAGGTAATCTGGGAGCAGGGGGAACATGACAGGATGAAACCCCACTATACTTCACTATATACTCTTTATACCTTTATATTTTGTCACTATGTGTGGGTATATTTCCTGTTCAAAAAATGAATGTTAATTGAAAATGAAGACAGTGTGATATTGGTAAAAGAACAGACAAATAGATCAATGGAGGAATAGAGAGCCTAGAAATAATTCCACACAACTAGAGTCAATTGATATACAACAAAGAACCAAAGGCAATGCAGTGGAAGAAAGAAAAGTCCTCAACAAAAGTATCTAGCAGAGTTGAACATCCATATGTAAAGTAAATGAGTCTAGACACAGACCTCACAAATTTCACAAGAATGAACTCAAAGTAGATCATTAATTTAAATTAAAAGCACAAAACTATCAAATGTCTATAAGATAAAATAGACACTCTAGGTGACCATGAGTTTGGCAAAACTTCTTAAATACAACAGAAAAAGTATGATTCATGAAAGAAAAATTGGTAACTTGGACTTTATTATAATTAAAAACTACATTACAAAAGACACTGCTAAGAGAATGAAAAAATTAGCCACAGACTGGGAATAAATATTTGCAAAACATATCTGATAAAGGACTGATATCCAAAATACACAAAGAACTCTTACAATTCAACAGTAAGAAAACAAAGACCTAATTTTAAAATGGTCAAAAGAATCAAAGAGACACCTCATCAAAGAAGATATAATGATAGCAAATAAGCTTATGAAAAAATGCTCAACATTACATAACATTCAGTTCAGTTCAGTGGCTCAGTCGTGTCCAACTCTTTGCAACCCAGTTAATCGCAGCACGCCAGGCCTCCCTGTCCATCACCAACTCCCGGAGTTCACTCAAACTCACGTCCATCGAGTTGGTGATGCCATCCAGCCATCTCATCCTCTGTTGTCCCCTTTTCCTCCTGCCCCCAATCCCTCCCAGCATCAGTCTTTTCCAGTGAGTCAACTCTTCGCATGAGGTGGCCAGACTACTGGAGTTTCAGCTTTAGCATCATTCCTTCCAAAGAACACCCAGGGCTGAACTTCAGAATGGACTGGTTGGATTTCCTTGCAGTCCAAGGGACTCTCAAGAGTCTTCTCCAACACCACAGTTCAAAAGCATCAATTCTTTGGCGCTCAGCTCTCTTCACAGTCCAACTCTCACATCCATACATGACCACTGGAAAAACCATAGCCTTAGGGAATTGCAAATTAAAAGAACAATGTGATACCACTACACAGTTATTAGAATGGCTAAAATCTAAAACACTGATTATACCAAAAGCTAATGACAACATGGAGCAACAGAAACTCATATTCATGGAAAACGGTGCAGCAACTTTGCAAAGTTTCTTACTAGAATTAAAGTAAAAAATATTTTTACCATATGACCGCATACTTGCAAGAATGAATGCATGAATGAATTGAAAACTGACATCCAGACAAAAACCTCACACAGATGTTTATACCAACTTTATTCATAGTTACCAAAACCTGGAAGCAACCAAGATGTCCTTCACCAGGCTGTGGTGCAACAATACAGTGGTATATCATTCAGTTCTGAAAGAAATTAGATATCAAGCAATGAAAATACATGGAGGAAATATAAAAGCCTATTACTAAGAGAAAGAAGCCAATTTGGAAAGGCTATATACTGGGACATCTCTGGCAGTCTGATAGTTAAGACTCCATGCTTCCAATGCAAGGGGCATGGGTTTGATCTTTGGTTGGGAAATTAAGATCCCACATGCCTTGGGCCGTGGCCAAATAAAAGAATGAAAAACAAAAATTAAAACATTTTAAACTATCTAAAAATTATTTTAAAAATTAAAGCTATATACTGTATGATTCCAACTATCTGATATTCTAAAAAAGGCAAAACTGTGGAGACAGTAAAAGAATCAGTGGTTGTCAGGAGTTGTTGGGAGAAGGATATATGAATAGGAAGACCACAGAGGATTTTCAGAGCAATGAAAATATTTGGTATAGTACTATAGTGCAGAGAAATAGAGGAAAACAATAGACTGGGAAAGACTAGAGATCTCTTCAAGAAAATTAAAGATAACAAGGGAACATTTCATGCAAAGATGGGCTCAATAAAGGACAGCAGTGGTATGGACCTAACAGAAGCAGAAGATATTAAAAAGAGGTGGCAAGAATACACAGAAGAACTATACAAAAATGATCTTCATGACCCAGATATTCATGATGGTGTGATCACTCACCTAGAGCCAGACATCGTGGAATGTGAAGTCAAGTGGGCCTTAGGAAGCGTCACTATGAACAAAGCTAGCGCAGCAGTGGAGGTGATGGGATTCCAGTGGAGCTATTTCAAATCCTAAAAGATAATGCTATGAAAGTACTGCACTCAATATGCCAACAAATTTGGAAAACTCAGCAGTGGCCACAGGACTGGAAAAGGTCAGTTTTCATTCCAAGCCCTAAGAAAGGCAATGCCAACGAATGCTCAAACTACTGCACAATTGTACTCATCTCACATGGTTGGAAAGTCATGCTCAAAATTCTCCAAGCCAGGTTTCAACAGTACATGGACCGTGAACTTCCAGATGTTCAAGCTGGTATTAGAAAAGGCAGAGGAATGAAAGATCAAATTGCCAACAACCACTGGATCATCAAAAAAACAAGAGAGTTCCAGAAAAACATCTATTTCTAATTTATTGACTATGCCAAAGCCTTTCACTGTGTGGATCACAACAAACTGTGGAAAATTCTTAAAGAGTTGGTGCAGACCACCTGACCTGACTCTTGAGAAATCTGTATGCAGGTCAGGAAGCAACAGTTAGAACTGGACATGGAACAACAGACTGGTTCCAAATAGGAAAAGGAGTACATCAAGGCTGTATATTGTCACCCTGCTTATGTAATTTCTATACAGAATACATCATAAGAAACACTGGGCTGGATGAAGCACAAGCTGGAATCAAGGTTGCTAAGAGAACTATCAATAATCTCAGATATGTAGATGACACCACCCTTATGGCAGAAAGCGAAGAAGAACTAAAGAGCTTCTTGATGAAAGTGAAAGAGGAGAGTGAAAAAGTTGCCTTAAAGCTCAACATTCAGAAAACTTTGTAACATCTGGCCCCATCACTTCGTGGCAAATAAATGGGAAAACAATGGAAAGAGTGAGAGACTTTATTTTGGGGGTTCCAAAATCACTGCAGATGGTGACTGCAGCCATGAAATTCAAAGACGCTTACTCCTTGGAAGAAAAGTTATGACCAACCTGAATAGAATATTAAAAAGCAGAGACGTTACTTTGCCAACAAAGGTCAGTCTAGTCAAGGCTATGGTTTTTCCATTAGTCATGTATGGATGTGAGAGTTGGACTATAAAGAAAGCTGAATGCCGAAGAATTGATGCTTTGGAACTGTGATGTTGGAGAAAAGACTCTTGAGAGTCCCTTGGACTGCAAAGAGATCCAACCAGTCCATCCTAAAGGAAATCAGTCCTGAATATTCATTGGAAGGACTGATGCTGAAACTGAAGCTCCAATACTTTGGCCACCTGATACGAAGAACTGACTCACTGGAAAAGACCCTGATACTGGAAGAGATTGACGGCAGGAGGATAAGGGGACAACAGAGGATGGGATGGTTTAATGGCATCACCGACTCAATGGACATGAGTTTGAGTAAACTCCAGGAGTTGGTGATGGACAGGGAGGCCTGGCGTGCTGCAATCCATGGGGTGGCAAAGAGTTGGACACAACTGAGTAACTGAACTGACTGACTATAATAGTAGATACATGTCATTATACATTTGTTCAAACCCATAGAATGTACAACACCAAGAGTGAACCCTAATGTAACTTAGGGATTCTGGGTGATAATGATGTGTCAATGTAGGTTTATTAATTATCACAAGAATATCACACTAATTCAAATAATAATAGGAGAAACTGGGGGAGGCGATAAGGTGATACATGACAAAGCTCTGTTTTCCTGTAAAACTAAACTGCTTGAAAAATAAATTCCATTTAAAATGAATATAATTAAAAATCATAAAATAGCAATTCATTTTTTTCTCACAGATCTGTCTAGTTTTTTTATTATTTATTTTTGGCTGTGCTTGGTTTTTGTTGCTGCATGAGTTTTTCTCTAGTTGTGGTCAGTAAGGGATACTCTCTAGTTGTGGTGTGAAGTCTTATTGTGGTGACTTATATCATAGGCTCGGAGAAGGCAATGGCAACCCACTCCAGTACTCTTGCCTGGAAACTCTGATGGATGGAGGAGCCTGGGAGGCTGCAGTCCATGGGGCTGCGAAGAGTCAGACATGACTGAGCAACCTCACTTTCACTTTTCACTTTCATGCATTGGAGAAGGAAATGGCAACTCACTCCAGCGTTCTTGCCTGGAGAATCCCAAGGATGGAGGAGCCTGGTAGGCAGCCGTCTACAGGATCGCACAGAATGGAACACGACTGAAGCGACTTAACAGCAACAGCAGCATAGCATAGGCTCAGTAGTTGCGGTGCATGGGCTTAGTTGCTCCTCGACATGTGGGATCTTCTAGGACTAAGGATTGAACATGTTTCTCCTGCATTGGTAGGCAAATTGTTTATCACTGAGCCACGAGGGAAGCCCTTGTCTAGTTTTTTTTTTTTTTTTATAACATAAAATAACCTCTCCATTCACATTATGAAAATTATATGGAAGAACAGAACATTTAAAAGTAAACCAGGGACAATCTTCTAGTTATAAAATAAATGAGTCATGGAGTTGTAATGTATACCATGATGACTATAGTTCATAATACTGTACTGCATATTTGAAGCTTGCTAAGAGTAAATCTTGAAAGTTCTCATCACGTGAAAAGAAACGGTAACTACATATGTTGATGGATACCAATTAGACTTATTGTGGTGAACATTTTACGATATCCCAAAATATTAAATCATATTGTTCACCTGAAACTAATATCGTATGTCAGTTTTACCTCAATTTTAAGAAGTACACCAGACAAGATTAATCTTATAGCTCCAAATGAAATAATGTTTCTTTCTCATAAACCAATGAGAGTTGAATAAATTGTGCAATATTTTATGAAGAATATAAACCTAAGGCAATTTAATAATTTGTTGGTGTCTTAAAAGAGCTAATATTTTATTTGCTGATTTTCTCTGTTGTTTTTCTATTCTCTATTTTGTGTATCTTCATTCTAATCTAATCTTTAGCATTTCTTTCCTTCTGCTAAATTTGGGTATAATTTCTTCTGTAAATCTTTTATATCTAGTTTCTACAATACCTATAATTTCTTAATTTCTTTGTTGTTGTCCAGTTGCTAACTTGTGTCAAATTATGTCCTCGTTTCTAGAAGCAGTAATGTTAGTTATTGATTTGAAATTGATTTGATATTTTTCCTCTTTTTAATGTAGGCATTTACAGATATAATTTTCCCTCTGTTATGCTTTCATTGTATTCCATGTTTTTGTATGTTCTTGTTTTCACTCATCTCAAAGTATTTTCTAATTTCCTTTGTGGTTTCTTCCTGACTCATTGATTGTTTAATATTATACTATTAATACTATTCTACATATTCATGAATTTTACAAATTTTCTTTTGTTATTAATTTCTGGTTTTGTTACATTGTAATCATGGAAGATATTTAGTATGATTTCAGTCTTTAAAATTTATGTTTATTATTACCATACTGTCTTGTTGAAATAACCCCTTAATCAATACATAATGTCATTTTTTTTGTCTTATAACAATTTTTTATTTAAAGTCTATTTTTCCTGATATCAACACAGCTACACAAACTCCCTTTGGTTACTATATTTTACATGGAATATCTTTTTCCATCCTTTAATTTTTGATCTTTTTGCATCTGCATCTAAAGTGAATCTCAAGGGAAAGGACATACATATACTGATAGCTAATTCATGTTGATATATGGCAATTATCCTCCAATTAAAAATAAATTAATTTTAAAAATAAAGTGAGTCTTTTACTCACAGACTTAGAAAAAGAATTTATGGTTGCAAGAAGGAAGAGATAATTATAGACTTTGACAAGCTCATGTGCACACTGCTATACTTAAAGTGGATAGCCAAAAAGGACTTATACAGCACGTGGAACTCTGTTCAATGTTATGTGGCAGCCTGGATAGGAGAGGGGTTTGGGGGGAGAATGGATGCATTTGTTGTAGGAAGGGGCCCCCTTCCAGGGCCCAAAAGCTCACTTAGAAATGAATTGTCCAAGGAGACACATGTGCTGACAAAGCAAGAGATTTTATTGGGGAGGGGCACCCAGGCAGAGAGCAGTAGGGTGATCCCAGGAGAACTGCTCTGCCACATGGCTCACAGTCTCGGGTTTTATGGTGATGGGATTAGTTTCCAGGTTGTCTTTGGCCAATCACTCTCATTCAGAGGCCTTCCTGGTGGCCCACACATTGCTCAGCCAAGATGGACACCAGCAAGAAGGATTCTGAGAGGTGGATGGACACGTGGTATCACCTTTGACCCTTCCTGAACTCTTCCAGTTGGTGGTGGCTTATTAGTTTCATGTTCCTTACCAGGACCTCTTGTCGTAAAACAAATCATGCACATGGTAACTATGGTGCCTGGCCAGGGTGAGCAGTGTACTTTCCCTAACACATGTGTATGCATGGCTGAGTCCCTTTGCTGTTCACCTGAAACTAACACATTTTTCATTTGCTATACACCAATACAAAATATTAATAGGAAGTTTAAAGTTCAGAAAAATAAATAGAGTCTCTTCTCACAGATATAGAGAACAAACTAGTGGTTACCAGTGGGGAGAAAGAAGCTGAAAGGGGCACTTCAAGGCTAGGGGATTAAGAGGTATAAGCTATTCTGTATAAAATAAGCTACAAAAATATATTTTACAACTTGGGGAATATAGCAAATATTTTACAATAACTATAAATAGAGTATAATCATTAACAGTTGTGAATCACTATATTCTACACACCTGTAATAGAGATGGGAATACCAGATGACCTTACCTGTCTTCTGAGAAAGCTGCATGTGGGTCAAGAAGCAATCATTAGAACCAGGCATGGAGCTGACTAGTTCAAAATTTGGAAAGGAGTATGACAAGGCTGTATATTATTACTCTGCTTATTTAACTTATATGCAGAGTACATCATTGGGAAATGCCAGGCTGAATGAATCACAAGCTAAAGTCAAGATTTCCAGGAGAAACATCAACAATCTCAGATATGCAAATAACACCTCTAATGGCAGAAAGAGAAGAGGAACTAAAGAGCCTCTTAATGAGGGTGAAAGAAGCGTGAAAAAGCTGGCTTGAAACTCAGCATTTAAAAAACGAAGATCATGGCATCCTGTCCCATCACTTCATGGAAAATGGATGGGGAAAAAGTGGAAGCAGTGATATATTTTAATTTCTTAGGCTCCAAAACCACTGTGGACAGTGACTGCAGCCATGAACTTAAAAGACACTTGCTCCTTGGAAGGAAAGCTATGACAAACGTAGACAGAGTATTAAGAAACAGAGACATTACAATGCCAGCAAAAGTCCATATAATCAAAGCTATGGTTTTTCCAGTAGTCATATGCAGATGTACAGATGTGCGAGTTGGACCATAAAGAAGGCTGAGTGTTGAAGAATTGATGCTTTCAAATTGTGGTGCTGGAGAAGACTCTTGAGAGTCCCTTGGACAGAGAGATCAAACTAGTCAATCTTAAAGGAAATCATCCTGAATATTCAACGGAAGGACTGATGCTGAAGCTGAGGCTCCAATACTTTGGCCACCTGGTACAAAGAGCTGGCTTATTGGAAAAGACCCTGATGCTAGGAGGAATCAAAGACAAAAGGAGAAGGGGGTGGCAGAGGATGAGATGGTTAGATAGCATCATCGACTCAATGGACATGAGTTTGATCAAACTCCAGGAGATAGTGGAGGACAGAGGAGCCTGGTGTGCTACAGTCCATGGAGTAACAAACAGTCAGACATGACTTAGAGACTCAACAATAACAACAACATATAATGTTGTATAGCAACTATACTTCAATGAAGAAAAAAATGAGTCTCTTGTAGACAGCCCATATTTGGATAGTGGGCTTTGTTGTTGTTATTAAATTTATTTATTTTTGGATGCACTGGGTCTTCATTGCTGCTCATGGGCTTTCTCTAGTTGTGGTGAGTGAAGACTACCCTCTAGTTGCAGTGCTCAGTCTTCTCACTGCGGTGGCTTCTCGTTGCAGAGTGAGGGTTTTAAGGAACGTGGGCTTCAGTACCTGCAGAATGTGGGCTCTAAAGCACGGGCTGAGTAGTTGTGGCACACAGGCTTAGTTGCCCCACAGAATATACAATCTTTCCAGACCAGGAATTGAACCCTAAACCTAACCCTAACCTGAATTACTAGGCAGATTCATAACTACTAGATCGCCAGGGAAGTCCTACATTTAAGCAATCAGTGATAAGGAAAAACTAACTTCTGCTATTTTGCTATTTGTTTTCTATATGTCATATATACTTTTTTCTTCAGTTCCTCCATTACTTCTTAGTTTTGCATTTAATTGATTTTTTTGGAGCGCATCATTTTAATTCTTTGTCATTTCCTTTTCTTTATACTTCTACATTATTTTCATAGTGGTTGTCCTGGGAACTACAATAAATCTCTGAAATTTATACAGTCTAGTGTGAATGAATGCCAGCTTAACTTCAGTTCAGTTCAGTCGCTCAGTCGTGTCTGACTCTTGGCGACCCCATGACTTGCAGCACGCCAGACCTCCCTGTCCATCACCAACTCCTGGAGTTCACTCAGACTCACGTCCATCAAGTCAGTGATGCCATCCAGCCATCTCATCCTCTGTCATCCCCTTCTCCTCCTGCCCCCAATCCCTCCCAGCATCAGAGGGTTTTCCAATGAGTCAGCTCTTCGCATGAGGTGGCCAAAGTACTGAAGTTTCAGCTTTAGCATCATTCTTTCCAAAGAAATCCCAGGGCTGATCTCCTTCAGAATGGACTGGTTGGATCTCCTTGCAGTCCAAGGGACTCTCAAGAGTCTTCTCCAGCACCACAGTTCAAAGTATCAATTCTTTGGCACTCAGCCTTCTTCGCAATCCAACTCTCACATCCATACATGACCACAGGAAAAACCATAGCCTTGACTGCTGCTGCTGCTGCTAAGTCACTTCAGTCGTGTCCGACTCTGTGTGACCCCATAGACGGCAGCCCACCAGGCTCCCCCATCCCTGGGATTCTCCAGGCACTGTCTCTTATACACATCTAGATGTGTATAAGAGACAGATGNCTGCTGCTGCTAAGTCACTTCAGTCGTGTCCGACTCTGTGTGACCCCATAGACGGCAGCCCACCAGGCTCCCCCATCCCTGGGATTCTCCAGGCAAGAATACTGGAGTGGGTTGCCATTTCCTTCTCCAATGCATGAAAGAGAAAAGTGAAAGTGAAGTCGCTCAGTCTGTCCGACTGTTAGCGACCCCATGGACTGCAGCCCACCAGGCTACTCCATCCACTGGATTTTCCAGGCAAGAGTACTGGGGTGGGGTGCCATTGCCTTCCCCGATAGCCTTGACTAGATGGACCTTAGTCAGCAAAGTAGTGTCTCTGCTTTTGAATATGCTATCTAGGTTGGTCATAACTTTTCTTCCAAGGAGTAAGCATCTTTTTTTTTTTTTAAGCATCTTTTAATTTCATGGCTGCAGTCACCATCTGCAGTGAGTTTGGAGCCCCCAAAATAAAGTCTGACACTGTTTCCACTGTTTCCCCATGAAGTGATGGGACCAGATGCCATGATCTTTGTTTTCTGAATGTTGAGGTTTAAGCCAACTTTTTCACTCTCCACTTTCACTTTCATCAAGAGGTTTTTTAGTTCCTCTTCACTTTCTGCCATAAAGGTGAAGCTTAACTTCAACAGTATGTAAAACTGATCCCATACAGCTCCATTTTTCCCCTTTTATGTTGTTACCATCAAACTTACATCTTTAAACTTTGTGTGTTAATTAACTAATTTGTTTTATGCACATTAACTAATTTTTGTTTTATGCACTTTCTTTTAACTCATATAAGAAAATAGTTATTGACCAAGAATGCAACAATATTGGCTTTTATAATTACTTGTGTATCAGTGTCCTTTATTTCCTCAAACGGCTTTGAGTTAACGTCTAGTATACTTTAATTTCAGCCTGAAGCCTTTGTTTTAACAAGTCTTGTTGGACAAATCTACTGGAAATCAACTTTCTCAGCTTTTCTTTATCTGCCAGTGTCTTCATTTTTCCTTCATTTAATTATTTATTTGGGGGCTGCACCTTGTGGCATGTGAGATCTTAGTTCTCAGACCAGAGATCAAACCCATGCACTCTGCAGTGGAAGCACTGAGTCATAACCACTTGGACTACCAGGGAAGTTCTTTCTTTCATTTTTAAAAGATTGTTAAGAGGGGACTTCCCTAGGGGTATTGAGACTAAGAATCTGCCTTGCAATGCAGGGGAGGCAGGTTTGATCCCTGGTTGGGGAACTAAGATCCCACACGTTGGGGAGCAACTAAGCCTGTATGCTGTAACTACTGAAGCCCATGCAAGGCAACTAGAAAGTCCTGTGCTGTAGTGAAAAATCCACATGATGCAATGATCTCTCCTGCCGCCACTGTTATCCAATGCTGCCAAATCAGTAAATCAGTCAATAAATAAATATTTTTTAAAATATTATTACGCCAGATATAGAATATCTTTTTCTTTCAGCACTTTAAATATGTCATCTCACTGCTTTCTGACTTCCTTGGTTTCTAATGAGAAATTGGCTGTTAATCTTTTTTTCTTTAAACTTTTTATTTTCTATAGATATAGCTGATTAACCATGTTATGATAATTTTAGGTGAACAGAGAAGGGATTTGGCCTTATATATACATGTATCCATTTTCCCCCAAACTTCCCTGTCATCCAGGCTGCCACATAACATTGAGCAGAGTCCCATGTGCTATAAAGTATGTCCTTATTGGTTATCCATTTTAAATATAGCAGTGTGTACATGTCCATTCCAAACTCTCTAACCATCCCGTCTCCTCATATGCCCCACTGGTTACCATATGTTCGTTCTCTAAGTCTGTGAGTTTCTTTCTGCTTTGTAAGTTCATTTGTATCATTTCTTTCTAGATTCCACATATAAGTGATGTCATATATTTCTCCTTCTCTATCTGACTTACTTCAGTCAGTATGACAATCCCTAGGTATGTCCATCTATGTTGATGCAAGTGGCATTATTTCATTCTTTCTAATGGCTGAGTAATATTCCACTGAGCTTCTCTGGTGGCTCAGTATAAGGAATCTGCCTGCCAATGCAGGAGACATGGGTTCAATCCTGGGTCAGGAAGATCCCCTGAAGGAGAAAACGGCAACCCACTCCAGTATTCTTGCCTGGGAAATCCCAGGGACAGAGGAGCCTGGTGGGCTACAAGCTTCAGAATTACTTAGCGACTAAAACAACAATATTCCATTGTATATATGTACACCTTTTTTAGCATTCCTCTGTCGATGGACATTTAGGTTGTTTCTGTGTCTTGGCTATCGTAAACAGTGCTGCAGTGAATATTGGGGTGCATGTATCCTTTAGGATCATGTTTTTCTCTGGATATATGCCCAGGAGTGGGATTGCAGTGTCATATGGTAGATCTTAGTTTTTAAAGGAACTTGCATACTATTCTCCATAGTGGCTGTACCAGTTTGCAATCCCACCAACAGTGTAGAAAGGTTCTCGTCTATCCACGTCCTCTCCAGCATTTATTGTGAATTTTTTGCTGATAGCCACTCTCACTGGTGTGAGGTGATATCTCACTGTAGTTTTGATTTGCATTTCTCTAATAATTAGTGATGCTGAACATCTATTCATGTGAGAAATTGGCTATTAATCTTCTTGAGGATCTAAGTTAAGAATCACTTCTCCCTTGGTACTTTGAAGATTCTCTATCTTTCTTGGTATGGATCTCTGTGTTTATTTTACTTAGTTTGATGAACTTCTTAGATGTGTAAATTCATGTCTTCCATCAAATTTTGGAAGGTTTTGGCCATCATTTCTTTTGTTCTGCCTTTTCTCTCTCTCCTGCTGGGACTCTCAATTATTTGTATACTGGTGTATTTGATGTAGTCCCTCAGGTCTCTTGGTTCTGTCCATTTTCTTCATTCTTGTTTTTTAATTCTGTTTCTCTGACAGGATAATTGTAATTGACTCATATTCATGTTCATTATTTATTTCTTCTGTCAGCATGTGTTTTTGAAGCCCTCTAGTAAATTTTCATTAGTATATCTTTCAGACCAAGAATTTCTATTTTTTATATCTTTTTTTTTTCCTCAAGAGTAATGTGTTCTACTTTTTCCAGCTTTACTGATATAATTGACAGATAATGTTGTGTAAGTTTAAGGTGTACAACATGATTATTTGATACACACATATATATTATGAAATACCACAATAAGGTTAACACATCCTCTACCTCACATAACTACCATTTTGCTATTATTTCTATTTCTTTACTGATATTCTGTTTCATGAGACATTGTTTACCTTGTTTCCTTTAGTTTTTTGGACATGATTTGCTTTAGCTTTTTGAACATACTTTAGTTAGCTGATTTAAAATATTTTTCTTGTATGTCCATTGATTGCCTGGGCTTCTTCAGGTATAATTTTTATTAATTTCCTTTTTTTCCCTGTGAATAGGCCATACTTTCTTATTCCTTCATCTATCTCATAATTTTTTATTGTTGAAAATTGCACATTTTGAGTATTACAATGTGATAACTCTTGAAATCAGATTCTTCTTCTTTCCCATTGTGTTTCTGCACGTTGCAAGTTATAGGCTTTGCTTAGTGAACTTCCTAAACTATTTTTGTAAAGACTGTATTCTTCATCATATGTGGACACTGAAATCTGTTTCACTAGCTTAGCAGTCATCTAATGATATGAGAGTGATTTCCTTAAACACGTGGAAGCAAAACAAAAAAATGTCTTTCAGTCTTTGTAGATTGGCCTTGTTTTGGTACAGTCCTGTAACACAGTCAGTCTGTTTACAACTCTGCCTTAGCTTTCACTTCCTGCTAGAACTAAGCATAAATATTAGAGGTGAAAGCTTATAGAACTATCAAGTCTGTTCTGGGCATGCATCCTATTATGGGGATACAAAGCTTTTGTTTCCCAAAGTTAAGTCTCTCCTCAGCTTTTGCTCCCAGACTGACACATCTATTATGTACCACAATAGCAATGTTTTGCCTTGAGCAGCAGTGGCTTGTTCATTTGTCTTTTAATGTTTTTGAGGAACACACTGTGTGAACAGCTGCTTTCCTGCCCTGAATGACTTCTGAGTTAGACAAAACTAAGGCAAGCCTCTGTGTCATTTGTTAGGGAATCCACAGACAGGTCAAAACAAACAATTTCTTGAAAACAAGGTCTGCTGTGGTCTCTTTGGGAGAGACATGCTAGTGACTGAACAACAAAGTGATACTGTACTGATAAGAATAATTTGGCATTTTAGTACTTAAATCTCTCCCTTCCTCTACCTCCTAACCCCAAAAAAGTGATCAAACCCTTCTCTATATCCATGATACAACACAGATTTTCCCTACTGGGATTACATTTGGTTATATGTTTCTTTCCACCACAAGACTGCAAACACCTTGAGAGTAAAGGTTTTTTCTTCTTTATTCAATCAGTGAAAATTTACCGCTGTGTACTCTGCATGTATTTTCTAAAAGGAACATACAAACATGAGTAAGACAACACCTCTGTTCCCAAGGAACTTACAGTTTATGGGAGGGACAGGGCAATTACAAGATAGGATAACACACATGCACCGAAGAAGAAAAGAGCAGTATAAAACTCAAACTGGGAGGTCAGGAAAGCTTCCTGGAAATAATAATTTGGGGCTGTGTTTGGAATAGAGAAAACACTGCATTTATTTGAAGACCATAAAAAGAACTTCAGACCCAAACTTTTCTAGGTACACCTGCTGACCACAGAGCCATAGCCAGGCATGATATTAATAAATTGGAAGGTTCAGACCAAATTCATTATTTCTGAATCTGGATGTTTTGGAGGAGCCAACATATCTTTATGAGTTTTTTTTTTTTTCCCCCAGCTGAAAGTCATAGTTTAAGGAGCACTCCTTGGAATATACTTATCACTGATTCTTCAGGCGGAGTTTACCTGTACATCCTTAAAAATGTCACCCGAAGAGTCTAAAGATCATACTTCAACATTTCCACCATGAGCCACATTCTGTTCAGCTGTACTCAATTTTCAGGACAATGATCAAATAAAAAGTGGTGTCAGTAAGGATATGTCAATATGACGTTGGCATCAAGCCATTAGCACATGTTATCTTCAGGCGGAGTTTACCTGTACATCCTTAAAAATGTCACCCGAAGAGTCTAAAGATCATACTTCAACATTTCCACCATGAGCCACATTCTGTTCAGCTGTACTCAATTTTCAGGACAATGATCAAATAAAAAGTGGTGTCAGTAAGGATATGTCAATATGACGTTGGCATCAAGCCATTAGCACATGTTTTCATTTTGAGTTGTAGTAAAATATACATAAAAGATACTTTTTTTAACCATTTTTAAATGCACAGTTCAGTACTGTTAAGTTCATTCACACTGTTGTATGACCAACCTTCAGAATTCTTTTCATCTTGCAAAACTGAAACTCTTAATTATAAACAACTCCCATTCCCCCTGCCCCAAGTCCCTACAATCTAGATATCAGGAAGCAATCAAGATAGACTCACTATGGTTTCCATTTTGTCAAGGAGTAATCTGCATCCTGGAGTGAAATTTAATCCACAGGGAATTTGCAACAAAATAGGAAACCTGTAGGCATTTCCTTGGAATAACCTTCAGGAAATCATTTCACCTCTCTAGGGCAGGTATTCTTTAGTATTCAAATGTAATGATTGAAGGGAATCTAAGATCCCCTTGGTTTTGATATTCTGTAATATTAGCATATTATTACACTTGTTCATCTCATTCTTGCTAAAAATTTAATAGAACCAACTTAAATCAATATCTGATATTACCATAATCATGTCAAGTGTATTATTTCCAAAATATTTCAATGCAATTATTAAAGCTTTCAGGTATAATGGCCCCCACAAGCATTTCACAGCGCCTTCAGAAATCTGACTACAAACCATCCTACATTTCAATTGATTTAATTCAACACCAACTCTGAATATCACAAATGATACCCATTGAGATTTAAATGCATCGTTAATATTTTACATCATGGAACAGCAGCACTAGAAGTAACAGTGAGTGAGGTGATTTAACCCAATGCATTCACACCAGAATAAAGAAATAGGTCTAGAGGTTCACTGTTTTGCCTGTGGTCAGAGAGATTTAGTCCAAAGTAAGGACTAAAAGTTGTTTAGAAGCCAGATTTCTTTATTTCCTATCCAGTGTTTCTACTCCATGTTTGCAAATGTATGCTGTCCAGTCTTATATAACCTGACTAGATCTGATAGATAGAGTGCTTGTTGAATTAAGGACAGAGGTTCATGACACTGTACAGGAGACAGGGATCAAGACCATCCCCATGGAAACGAAATGTAAAAAAGCAAAATGGCTGTCTGGGGAAGGCCTTACAAATAGCTGTGAAAAGAAGAGAAGCGAAAAGCAAAGGAGAAAAGGAAAAATATAAGCATCTGAATGCAGTTCCAAAGAATAGCAAGGAGATAAGAAAGCCTTCCTCAGCGATCAGTGCAAAGAAATAGAGGAAAACAACAGAATGGGAAAGACAACAGATCTCTTCAAGAAAATTAGAGACATCAAGCGAATATTCCATGCAAAGATGGGCTCGATAAAGGACAGAAATGGTATGGACCTAACAGAAGCAGAAGATATTAAGAGGTGGCAAGAATACACAGAACTGTACAAAAAAGATCTTCATGGCCAAGATAATCACAATGTTGTGATCACTCACCTAGAGCCAGACATCCTGGAATGGGAAGTCAAGTGGGCCTTAGAAAGCATCACTACAAACAAAGCTAGTGGAGATGATGGAATTCCAGTCGGCTATTGCAAGTCCTGGAAGATGATGCTGTGAAAGTGCTGCACTCAATATGCCAGCAAATTTGGAAAACTCAGCAGTGGCCACAGGACTGAAAAAGGTCAGTTTTCATTCCAATTCCAAAGAAGGGCAATGCCAAAGAATGCTCAAACCACTGCACAATTGCACTCATCTCACACACTAGTAAAGTAATGCTCAAAATTCTCCAAGCCAGGCATCAGCAATATGTGAACCATGAACCTCCAGATGTTCAAGCTGGTTTTAAAAATGGCAGAGAAACCAGAAATCAAATTGCCAACATCCACTGGATCATGGAAAAGCAAGAGAGTTCCAGAAAAACATCTATTTCTACTTTATTGACTATGCCAAAGCCTTTGACTGT